>CM053763.1:591105-619292 GCA_028658305.1 Pachyuromys duprasi
ATGTATCAGACAGATATTAAGACTCGCGATCAAGCCTCTGACAGAGGGCGAGAAGTAATGATAGATCTGGGGGAGGTTGGTGAGACTTGGGGAGAACAAGAGCTTCATTTACGTTTTCTACACTGACTGCACTGGGGATGGAGAAGTGAGGAGCCATACAGCTGGTGATCACGGCTAACTTACAAATCAGCATTTTTCTACTTTGGCATTGTCGACATTTTGAGTGTGACAACTATTTGTCATCGGTTTCATCTTGTATGTTATAAAACCTTAGCAGTATCTCCTACCACTACTTACCAAACTGATAGCATCAACACACCCTGGCAAGTAAACATACCTCCTGTCATTGACAAGTGTCTCCAGGAGAAAAAGTAACCTCCAGCGGAAGGCTACTGTTTTTACACTGAGAGTATTTTTCCTTGAATCTTGCTACATTTTAAAAGAAACCATTTTTTGTTTTGCTTTGGCTTAGTTTTGTTTATCCCTTTTTTGAGACAGGCTCTCATGTAGCCCAGACTGGTCTCAAATTTTCTATGATCCAAAGGATGACCTTGAATTTCTGATCTTCTTGACTCTACCTCATGAATATAGGTTCTATAAGCATATATTCCAACATACATTTTATATGTGCTGGAAGTAACACCCAGGACTTTGTACATGCTAGGCAAGCACCTTACCAACTGAGCTACATCTCCAGTCCAAGAAACTATGTTTCAACCATCATTTAATTTAAAACTTTTATAGCAACTTACACATTCTATCTAAATTATCATTTGCATTTATTTTTGTGACTCCCACTTAACATAGGTAAATATCCATGTTACCCATGAGGGACATGTTTGAAGGCTGCTATGGTTGTCTGAAATCCTGCCAAACCATATATACTGTATTTTGATCCAAATGTCCTGAAATGTTGTCAGAGTGAACTATAACTAATCCCTTCCCATGTTTCTGACCTGGTTCTTTATTTGCATAATGATACTCTTGTGATTTCGGGCTATTTTGAGATAAGAATTAATTGAACACGATAGGGGATAGTTTGTCAGGTAATCTAGTAATTAAGATGGCTACTAAGTAACTAATGGGAAGGCAATATATACCATGTGGACACACTAGGCACAGTGAAATTTTATTACACTTCTTAGAATACTATGCAATTTAAAATGTGTGTGTTATTTATTTCTGTAATTTTCCACTTAATATTTTCAGACTGTAGTAAATTTCATTCTAAAGTGGGGATTAGAAGCTTGCTGTGACAGTAATTTAAAGCTAGAGATAAAAAGGGGAAGAAATACATAATTACTCTTGTGAAATCACCATAGAATAACATCAACTATGTTTCCTTGACCTTAACTATTTCAAGCCCTAAGCAGTTTTTTAAAAATTATTATTATTTGTCCACTTGAAGAAATTGGAAAATAAGGGAAATTCCTGGAGGAGGAGGATTTCTACTCATTGAGTTATATTCTTAGCTTACTGTGAATCATGTGCCTACGCGCTTCCCGCTCCCCATTCAGATGTATTGGTCAAATAGATTCACTCTGTTAATCAAACCCTAGATTTAATTTCTGTGACTCAGAGCAAGCGAAGTGTTTGTGGACTGAATATGAGAGCTTGAAGCAGAGAGATCAAGGTGTACAGGCATAAACAAGTGTGGGGGTGGAGGTGGTACTTAAATATAAGGTAGATCTCTCAGGTGAGACATGAAGCTGCTTCTTCTGCTCATCACTAAGCCTTAGTCATTCTCAAGCTGGGGCAGTTTCATCCCCAGAGATCAGTCATCAATTAGTAGACATGTTTTAGTTCTTATAAGTGGAGAGGAGAATGGCCAGTTATTGAGCTAAATACTCCAAGATACAGGAGCCAGCACTTGGCAGTGAAGGGCTGTCTGAGGTTGAGACCCCAGGGGCAGGTCACCATGCTGATCTCTTAGATCAGAGGTTGACTGACCAACACACTCAGCCAACGTAGTTTCTTAATTATTTTTAAATTTTTTACTAATTATAGTTTATTTACTTTATATCCCAGCTGTAGTCCCCTCTCCCATCCACCCCCAATCCCACTCTCCCTCCCTCTTCTTCTCCTATGCCCCTCCCCCAGCCCACTGGGTCCTCCTCCCCTTCCCTAGTCTTTCAGGTCTCATCAGGACTGGCTGCATTGTCTTCCTCTGTGGACTGTAAGGCTGCTCCCCTCTCAGGTGGAGGTGATCAAAGAACCAGACCCTGAGTTCCTGTCAGAGACAGCCCCTGTTCCCCTTACTAGGGAGCCCTCTTGGACGCTGAACTGCCATGGGCTACATCTGTGTAGGGGTTCTAGCTAATCTCCATGCATGGTCCTTGTTTGGAGTATCAGTCTCACAAAAGACCCCTGTGCCCAGATTTTCTGGTTCTGTTGCTCTCCTTGTGGAGCTCCTGTCTCCAGCAGTGTATCAAAACATATGCTGAGACTCATAGCCAAACTTTTGGCAGAGTGCAGGGAATCTCATGAAAGAAGGGGGAGATAGACCTGGAGGGGACAGGAGTTTCTTAATTCTTAAGACTCACAACCCGTGTATGATGGCTTCCTGATTAAATGGCTGAAGGGATCTAAAAATAATTATTCTAGAACATATGAAATTTATATAAAATTCAAATTTTAGTGTCTTTAGAAAAAATTTATTGGAGCACAGCAAACATGCACAGATTGCCTCTGACTATTTTCACAGTATAGCTTCGGAGTTGAGCAGTTGTGACAGAGCATATGGCTTGTAAGGCCTGAAATATTTACTATCTGGTCCTTTAAAAAATAAAAAGGAAGTTTGCTGACCCCTGCTCCAGCCACATATCAGACAACATCTTTTAGCTTCTCCTACTTGGAATTATTAAGTCTATTTATTATCTTCCAAACTTAAGAATGAGGGTGGTTAGGGGGCACTGAGAAAATTGGGGAAATTATTACAAAGTTAAAGTTGTGACAATAAGCAGATGTGTATGGAGGGCCAGGAGGATGAAGCATATGATACCCATCCAGAAAGGAAGATAACTGTGTGCTTGATTAGCTAGCATATGCCTGGGATGAGCCAGCAGGAGCGCTTGTAAGGGAAAGAGGAGATTGTGCGGAGCATGGAAGTGTTGGTAGCGATCCCTGAGCATACCCTGAAGAGGAAACGGCGTGTAAGTTTTCAAACGGTGTCTCCAGTTTCTTCTTTCAGATGAGCCTCAAGAAGGTTGCGGTAAATTGAAGACGTGTGTACAGAATCTATAAGGCTTATTGATAGTAGAGATTTGGGGGTAGTTTCACAAGATAAGGATTTATAGGAAAAGAATCATCATCCTCAAGCTCTGCTTTCAGACTGGTTTAAAGACGTTACTCTTCTTGTGGGGGAGTAGTCGGTAGAGCCCCTGCCTTAGAAGCTGCCCTGGTGGGATTGCTGTCTTCAGGAGTACTTTCCCCTTCGCTTACTTTTCTCAGAAGTGTTGTTCTTACATGCACCTAACATTAGGCATTCCATCCATATTCCAAACTGAAGTGCGACTCTCCCTATGTCACACAGTACGGAGCTACTTTTTTCTTGATCTCATACAATGGGATAGGTTTAGGGGAAGGGGTGGGAGCCATGAGAACAGGTTTCCACTTGATGCATGAGGCACTTGCCATTTGGCATGATTACGTCTTTTGATTTGGAAATACAGGAGGCCAAGTTCTACTCTAGTCACTGTGAGAAGAACTTTAAAAAGGATGGAAGCAGGTGAATAAAGGAGGAAAATGGGAAGAAGAAAGTGAAAAGAAAAGGTGGTCCCATGTTTTCAAATGCATTGCTTTTACCATATTTGGACTGTGTAAGGATTATTTAACATATGCAAATTTAAATAATTTCTAACTTATTTGCCTAGGATTGCTGAAGTGTAAGAAGTATCTATAGTGCCTAGCTAATAAACATTATTTCTTCCAGGGAATGAGTGTGGGAGTTTTAAGATACAAACCCTTTGAATGTCAGAGAATAATTCAGAGGTTAAAAAGTACTTAAAAGTATAATCAACTCTTTAACAGGGAAGCAGTTTTCTTTGCTCAGCCATATTGATGGCTCTTTAGTGCTCCAATTTTGGTGAGCTCAATAAACCTATAAAATCTCAAGAACAAGAAAAACCAGGATATCAAACCAAATCAAGTCAGGACATGAAGGAAGCCACACTGATGTCTATGGCAAACCTCTTGCTGAGTCACAGCCAGAGGGGAAATGGCAGTTGCATATAAAAGAACAAAGAGATCAATGATATATGATGGCAAACCAGAACTAAGGGCACATTTTCAAAATAAGAATGCAAAACAAAACCTATCAATACTGTCAACTCAGAATTCTATACTCAGTGAAGATATCTTTCAAAAACCATTGTCCTTTTTGTCTAAATTTTCTAATTCATTGACCATGTTTTTTATTGTCATTTCAGGCATCTACTGGCCACAATTATGATCATTAAAATCTTTTGCCTTGATAATTTGTGGTGCTTTCCTTTCAGGCAACTGTATTAGAGGGTTGTTGTTGGAAATAAAATGGTGTTTGGCCAATAATATTTATTATTAGCCCCAATTATTATTACTGCAGTATTATTTAAACCATTGTCACTACAATAAGACAGAGACACCTATTATATTTTATAATTACCTTATTTACTTTATGCTGGGCAGATATCTCTACCTATGTTATCTCAATAACCTCACCATCCACCTCCCAGCTGCCATCCAATGCTATCCACCTTAACCATCCTTATCTGGACTACCTTCCATCAATAATCTTATAAATGCTTGCTCGTATTCTTCATTTGGACCTTTCCATGCCATTATTGGAATCCTTCCTCCCAGCCCACATGGTTCCTTCTCCACACTAATCCATTGTTGTGTCCTTCTTCCTTCTCTCTTCCCATCGTTCTTTCTCTGCTTCCTGTGATTCTCCTGTTCTCAAAGCCCAGGAACTTTAGCCATGCGTACCCCATTCTGCACTCCTCAGGTTTTAGGCCTTTTAATCAATCAGTCAGGAATAATGTCTTAGGCAGGTTTAGACAATAAGGAGAGATATATCTGGGCAGTAACCAGATCTTGAGGGTCAGTAATTAGCAACAAAATACAAGCATCAGTCTCTGTGGTCACTCATGGACCCTGATTTGTTGGCTCTGTTGGTCTTCTTATGGAGTACCTGTCCACTCTGGATTCTTCTATTTCCCCCACTTTTTCCTATAACTCCCTGCATTCTGCCCAAAGGTTGGCTGTGATTCTCAACATCTGCTTCAATCCCCTGCTGGGTGGAGTCTTTCAGTGGACATTTATGGGAGGCTTCCATCCTGTTCCCTCTATTCAACTGCTTCTAGTGTCTATTTTATTTGCCCTTCTAAATGAGAATTAAGCATCCTCCTTAGAGTACTTCTTGTTATTTAGCTTCTTTAGGTCTGTGGATTGTAGTATGGTTATCCTGTATTATATGGCTAATATCCGCTTATGATGAATGAGTATATACCATGTGTGTCTCTCAGGATCTGGGATGATCTTTTCTAGTTCCACCCATTTGCCTGCAAATTTTATGATTTCCTTGTTTTTAATAGCTGAGTAGCATTCCATTGTGTAAATGTACCTCAATTTCTTTATCCATTCTTTGTTTGAGGGACATCTAGGTTGTTTCCAGATTCTGACTATTATGAATAAAGCTGCTCCTGTACCAACCAAGGACCATGCATGAAAAGGACCTAGAACCCTTGCTCAGATATAGCCAATAGGCAGCTCAGTTTCCATGTGGATTCCCTAGTAAGGGGAGCAGGAGCTGTCACTGACATGGACTCTGTTGCTTGCTCTTTGATCACTTTCCCCTTGCCATGCCACAGAGGAAGAGGATGCAAGCAGTCCTAATGAGACTTGATAGACTGGGTTCAGATGGTAGGGGCAGAGGACTCTCCCTTTCTGAGGATTGGGAGAGAGGAATAGGGGGGAAGAGGGTGGGCAGGTGGGACCAGGAGGAGACTAAGGAGAGAGCTACAATCAAGATGTGTAGTGAATAAATTATGAAAAATAAATCCAAATAAAAAAGATTGAAAAGCTATGAGTCTCAGCCTCTGCTTCGATACCAACTCATAGCCGAACTTTGGACACAGTGCATGGAATTTTATGAAAGAGGGGGAGATAGAAAGAGTTGGAGAGGACACGAGCTCCAAAAGGAGACCAACAGAGCCAAAAAAAAGTGGGTCCTGGGGGCCCTGCAGATATTGATACCTCAACCAAGGACCTCTCATGGAGAGGACCCTAAACCCCTTCACAGATGTAGCCCATACACTAAGTCTCCAAGTGGGTACCCTAGTAAGGGCAGCAGGGGCTGTCTCTGGCATGAATTCAGTGGCAAGCTCTCTGATCACATCCCCCTTTGGGGTGCAGCCTTGTTTAGGAGACAATGCAGCCAGTCTTGATGAGACCTGATAGGCTAGGATCAGAGGGAAGGGGAGGAGGACCTCCCCTATCAGTGGACTAGGGGAGGGACATAGGAGAAGAGGGAAGGATGGCGGGATTGGGAGGGGGCTAGGAAGGAGGCAACAGCTGGGATACAAAATGAATAAGTTGTAATAAATAATAAATAAAAAAGATTGAAAGGAATAAAAACAAACTAACAAATCAAAATACAAGCACCAGACCAACCCCAGACAGAGGAGCTTCTATTTTTTAAGACTTCTGGACAGAATTATCTTCCTGTAAGAACTTGGACTTGGGGATGCTCTCTGCTCATCTTTCAGTTCAGTCATTGAATGCATGTTTCAGAAGAAAATATAGTCTTTATTTCCATGTCCAGACCTTATCAAATTTGATTAAATTGTTAATTATGTATTTGAAAACCCTGATTTATTTTATTTTGGGGTTTAAATGGTCAGTTCTGAAAGCCGTATGTACAATTCCCTTCAATATTAATGTCAATGTTGTAACTGAGCTTTCAGCTATTTTGCTTTATGTATCTTGGGAGTATTTGATGGATGTTTTCAAGTTTGGAAATGGTATGTTTTCCTGAAAAATTGAATTTATTTGCACAATTCTGTGACTCTCTTTATTCCCAAAAGGTCTCGTTTTAAAATTTATATACTATTCAATATTATTGTGTTATCTAGCTTTTCTTTAGTTTTTCACCTGCCGGGTATGTCTCTTTAAACCATTCCTTTATGAGTCCTCTTATTTTCGATGTGTCCTATATAAAGCACCAGCTCCTTCTACATCATATCTGACTAGTTTATTTAGCTCATCGATATGAATAATATGCATATATGTTTTACTTTATATATAAACATGTATTTAAAAGAATTGTTTCTACCCTTGACTTTCCATGATTTCTTACTTCCTCATGTTTTGAAGTTATGTATTTTGTATCAAATGTTTACCTTCAGAATTTCAATTCTTACACTGGAGTTGAGGCTTGTGTGCTACCTCTGCATCTTTTTAAAGTATAAGGATCTCAGAAAATGTTCACTCTTATTAGCCCCTTCTTGACTTGCAGTCTTTGCTTTTAGTCAATTTTTCTTGTTACCCCTTTTTAACACACAGGCTTAGTTGTTAATATTTTATCACATATTTCAAGGTTTTCAGTTATGTCTTCACTAATTCCTTGCGCCTCTCTTGTGACATCTAGGATTGTCTCTGAATTACCTTCTCTTATGTAAGTTAAACCTTTTGCAACTTGCTTTAGAGAAAAACCTTTCAGTCTCGGCCCTGTTGACTTTTGATTTTATTTCTCTGTTACACTTTGAAGATATCGCTCTACAGTCTTGTTCTGCTTTTGAGAATTCTGTTTTCATTTCATTTACTGTTGCTTTCTTCTCCGACCGCACTGAGGCCTCTCTCTTCCCAGTTAGTATTCAGGCCTGGGACAGGCAGGGCTGACTTCCAGCCTTGCCATGCAGAGCACAAGGACTCTACTTAAGCACTCTATGCCAATAGCAAATAGTAAATTGTGATTCGGCATATGCCAATTTCCCAGGCTTAAGTTTTAATCAATAAATATTAGAATGAGCTGATTTTATCCTGCCTGTAAACCAATGAAATGCATATAATATTAATCAAATAATTATTTTAACCCTAAAATGCTTTTGTGAAGAAAAAGCCATTATTTGAAACTTCCCAATACAAGTTTGGTGCTTAGAAAATCGTATTAGTATAAGATAATAGAATCTGAGATAAAAATATAAATTTTACTAAGTATGTGTAAAATATTCAGTTTTCAGAGAGAAAATGCTAAATTGCAATTTTCTGTTTTATCAGAATCAATAAACGATCTAGATTACTGCTTAACTCTTTATTTCCTCTCACCTAAAGCCTGTTTACATTAGGAAATAATTTAGAAACAACTAGCAAATATTTTACAGGAAAATTATGGCTATGCTTCAGGCATGAATAGTGAAGACTTCCTCAGATTCATTTAATGCTGGTGTGAGATTAGAACCATTTTTACTTAGTAACAAGCTTATTTAAGATGATTTTTTAAAGCTCAGCGTAGCTGCAATTACATAATAAGTAATAGATTTTTTTTTTACCTGAAAAAACTGGTGGATCCAATCAATGTGTTAGTTGAAATAGTTTGCTGGAACAAAGTGAGTATCATGGAAACCCTGTTTGGTTTCCGATCAGCCAGTTACTTTCATGTGTGTATGAGGTGTGTGTGAGTGTGGGCACGTGTGTAGGCTAACAACCTCAGTGTCAGTCCTTGTCTTCTGCCTCTTTGAGATGGCATCTTTGCTGTTTCTGCGCTGCACACAGCAGGCAAGCTGGCCCATGAGCTTCGGAGGGGTCTCCGTCTCCGTCTCTGCTCCTGTCTTGCTGCAGGAGCGCTAGGCTTACAGGCGCATACCACCGTGTCTGTGTCTTCCTGGATCCTTAGAGTCCAACCTACGATCTTCATGCTTCTATAGCAAGTGTTTTACTCACTGAGCCATCTTTCCAGCCGCAAATTAATATTTGTAATCAGTACTTGAAATTTAACATAGTAAAAGAAGCAGACAAATGTTTTTATTAAATGTATCACAACTTGGCAGTTTTCGTAACATGTTTTGATCATTCACTTTCTTATCCCAACAGTACCTTGAAATTTCTTTTGATAGTAACTATTCTACTTCTTCTTATTTATGTTTAAAGATTTGTTTCAATTTTCTGTGTGGATACATGTGTTTGCTTGTATTATACGAACTCATGTCTTCAGAGACCAGGAGAGGACATTGGAGCTTTGGGAACTACAGTTACAGCCGGCTGTGAGACACCTCAATGTGGGCACTGAGAACTGATCCTAAGGCCTTTGCAAAACCATTGGTGTCATCTCTGCGGCCTCCCCGCTATATTTAGATGAAAGGATAAATTACACAAAAGAAAAGAGTCTACCCCAGCATATAACCTGGACCAATTAAGAGATAATATTGCCTGGGGAACTGCAACCTTGTTTTCCAACCCCTGGGCTGTTTCTGTTCTTGGGCTTACAAATACTGAACGATTTGAATGAAGTCATACACACCTTCTGTTTTATGTCGAGTTGTACAATTTCTGTATCAAATGCTCAAAATCATCCTGTCCTGCTGCATGTAGCTATGTTTCCTCTTATCCCAGTGATATTCTTTGCGAGGAAATGACTTCTCTCTCAGCTGTGCAGAGCTGGTGGTATGCACACTCTTTCTGTGTGAAGAGACTGGTAGGTGGGAAAATAAGGGACACAAAGTGCCAGACTCGGCCAGGTGACCCCTTGTCTCTGATGGCTTCAGGTCATGTCATCGTCCTCTGCAAACTCCGAGGCTGCTTCTGGGAGAAGGAGCTTCTCCGAGGAGCAACGCAGCACAGTGGTGTGTGACGGTGTGACAGGACGGTGACCCTGCCATCCACTGCTACACTGTTTGATCTTTCGGGGAAACTGACGTGTGGGGGACAGCTGATTGGTAAAATGTTTGCCTATAATCATGAGGGTTTGAGTCTGATCTCCAGAGTCCATGTGACAATAAAAACCTGGGTGTAGGGGAGGGTGTTTGTAATGCTAGATCTGAGGAGGTGGAGAGCGGCAGACTCCTGGGGCTTGTTAACCCATCATCCACTGTTGAGTGTGAGTTTCCAAGCCAGGGTGAGACCCTGTCTCCAAAAATAACGTGGAAAGTGATTGTGGGTGTGCGTGGGCTGGCAATGCTCAGATTTCGTCTTAAGAATAGCATTCTAAGCTCTTTACTCACCAACTTTATAAAGATGGCCACTGAGAATAGATGTACTGATGGATTCTTTTAGGGAAAAAATAGTGCAGCTCCGTTTTTGTGATTAGATCTGACCGCTTAAGTGCATATCTAATGGTCTCTCTCAGTTACAGACCAGGGAGCTCTGCCTCAGAGAAACAGTCTCCAGTCTCCCGGCTAATAAGGGGAGGAACCAAAGGCTCACGTCTAGCCTGCCTTGGCTCTTGGCTCAGCCTTTCCCATCACCCACCCCGCACCAGGGAAACATCACAAAGCAGCAGGGAAATAAATGCCCTTACTGACTGAGATTTTACCTTTCATGATTTTAAAAGGAAACTCAGTCATTATCATTATCTGACAACCCATAACCGTCAGTGCTGTTTGTCCTGTAATCCCAGTGTAATTACAGAGTTCGAGTGATATCAACAAAACAAGTAAGACCTGAGCTCTAACCTAAAACATTCTTTAGAGCAACACTATAAATAATCATAAACACAATGCTTATAAAAAGTAATAATAAAGGCAAAAATATCCTAAGTTGCCTCTTTTATTTATTGGTAATTTAATCAGTCCCCTTTCTCTGTCATCTATCTTCAGCCAAGGCATATGAAATTCAGTGAAAATATTATCAATCATGCCATAAACAACAAATCCAGAAAACAAATTTAAGTTTTGATAGAAATAGGAAGGACATTTGGCTTTGAATGGCTGAGCATATGGCAACGTTTGCAGTGAAGAACAAGCTTGCCTCCATTTTGGGCCTAAAATCTTATAGTAAAGAAAAACCAGCTTTATTCCTATTTAGTATTAAACCTCTGTTTCTCAATGACTTGGCTATGCCCCACTTGTAGCCTAAACAATAAATGGTTCTGTAATGCATGTTCTAAGAACGGCAACCATGTCTTTGTTTCAAAAAGTTTTTTACAACCATCTTGCAACCTTACCTTTGTTTCAAAAACGTTGTTATGGTGATGTTGTTATGACAACCTGTTGTTAATGCCAACCTTAGCCTAACTTGTTATGCTTATGTTGTACTTCTATAACCCCACCTATTTTGGCCACCAAATCCCACATTTACAAACCCTTTACCCCTGAGCTATAAAGCCTTGTCTTCCTCACATCCAATGCTGACTTCTTGAACTCCACCTTAATGGGTGGCAGGTTCATGTGCGTGCACGCACACACACACACAAACTTGTTTTAATTAATTGCTTGCTTTAGTTAATTTGACCATGATGATTTGGGTTGACAACCTTTCTCCTCTCATCTTTGGGATTAGCAGAAGGACAGTGCCACTAGGAAGATATAAAATCTATAAAACATTGATCTATCATATAATGATAAATATTCAATACACCATCTTGAGAAGCTTAGAATTTACTGCATTGAAAATGTCAAATAGCACATTATAAGAAAAGAGATAGTTAAGGTTAACATTTTAAATATGTAAGCAAAGTGTATTTTATAATATTTGCAATAAAATGCTCAACATCCTTAGTTATCAGAGATATGTAAATTAAAATGATTCTGAGATTTCATCTTATACCTATCAGAATGGCTAAGATTAAAAACTCAAGTGACAGCACATGCTGATGAGGTTGTAGAAAAGGGGAACACTCCTCCATTGCTGGTGGGAGTGCAAACTTGTACAACACTTTGAAAATCTATCTGGTGCTTTCTTAGAAAATTAGAAACAGCTCTACCTCAAGACACAGCTATACGACTCCTGGGCATCTGCCCAAAAGATATTCCACTATACAACAATGACATTTACTGAACTATGTTCATAGCAGTTTTATTTGTAATAGCCAGAAACTGAAAGCAACCCAGCTGTCTCTCAACCAAAGAATGGATAAAGAAACTGTGGTACATCTACACGATGGACTACTATTCAGCTATTAAAAACAAGGAAATCATGAAATTTGCGGGCAAATAGATGGATCTGGAAAAGATCATTGTGAGTGAGGTAACCCAGACTTAGAAAGACACACATCATATATACTCACTCATAAGTAGATATTAGCCATATGATACCGGATAACCATTCAATAATCCACAGACCTAAGGAAGCTAAGCAACAAGGAGGATCCTAGGGAGGATGCTTAATTCTCATTCAGAAGGGCAAATAGAATAGACACGGGAAGAGATTAAAGAGACGGAAGCAGGATGCCCCTTCCATAGATCTCTCTCAAAGACTCTACCCAGAGGGGGCTGAAGCAGGTGCTGAGACTCAAAGCCAGACTTTGGGTAGAGCACAGGAAGTCTTATAAAAAAGAGGGCCAAAATAGAAGGACCAGAAGGCAACAGAAGCTCTACAACAGAGCCAACATAACTGGACCCATAGGGGCCAGCAGAAACTGACGCACCAACCAAATGTCATGTATGGAGAGGGCCCAACCCCACTACTCAGATGTAGCTGATAGGCAGCTCAGCTACATGTAGGTCCATGTAGGTCACCTAGTAAGGGGACAAGAGACTGTCTCTAACATGAACTCTGTTGTCTACTCTTCGATCACTTCCTCTGGGAGAGGCAGCCTTGCCAGGCCACAGAGAAAGGGTGCAGGCAATCCTGAAGAGACTTGATAAACTGGGTTCAGATGCTAAAGGAAGAGGGCTTCCTCGTTCTGAGGACTAGGGGACAGGCATGGGGAGAAGAGGGAGGGAAGGTGGAACTGGGAGGAGATGAGGAAGGGGGCTACAATTAGGATGTGAAGTGAATAAATTAACAATAAAAAAGAAAATTATTAGAAAGAAAAAAGACATAATTTTTTATAAAATTACTGACATGAAATAATCTGCTAATGTTTCAACCTTTCTATACCATATTATTTATATTTTTATCTACATTTAAATATTTAAAATACATATTTATAAAACTGACAATGTCTTAGTTCTTATCATTAAAACTATACTATTACGTTTCTATGCTAACAGTCTTCAAAACATTTTTAGAAAATTCTGGCCCATTCCTTCCACTGAAGGAGCTATTTCCTCTCAGTCAAAAGGGACAAATGGCTATTGTTAGTGGCTATTAGCATACCTAACCATATGCTGGCCTCCGGTTTTCCTTAGTATCACAACCTCCTGTGGCTCTTTTCACCCTGTGCCTTATCCTAAACTCTCCAGTTCATAGGCTTCCCTCCCCCAGCTTCTTATTCCAATATAACTCCGCCATTTTAGCCACATATCTCTTTTGTCTTCCTCTCTTGGCCTCCTCTGGGCCTCATCTCTCTTGCTCATCTCTTTGGCTTCCTCTTGCCCCATGCTTACCTCTCATGGCCAAGTCCAGTCTGCTGGTCATGTTCCCCCCTACCGATTCATCTCTCTGCTCTGGACTCTTCCAGGTGACTCTGTCTGTACTCTCCTTGTTTCTTGGTAAAAACCTTCTCCTCAGTCATACCTTCAAGCTGTCATGTCCTCAGTTTATATAGTTATGTCAGCAGCTATAGTAGCTTCTGTGATTTTTACCTTAATGAAATTTTTGTTTTTTAGAATAAAGGAAGAAGGAAGAAAGGAATGAAGAATGAAAAAGACAAAAGAAGGGCTGAGAAGGAATGGGAAAGAGCAGTGGAGAGAACGGTGGAGAGGGACAGAAGGAGGAAGAAAAGAGAGAGAGTCAATGAAAGGAGGAAAAGAGGAAAGGAAGCATGGAGGGAGGAGGTGAGGAAGAGGAGAGAAGGGAAGGTGAAGGATAAAGGAGAGAAGGAAGGGAGGGAGGTAATCGAGGACCTCAAGGTGGTTCCCAACTCAGGTAGGTGGGTATCTTTGAACTCCTGATTCTTTTGACTCAGCCTCATCACTGTTGAGGTTACAGGCACAGGCAATTCACACAGTTTACACAAGGTGCTGGGTGCTCCCTTAGTGCTCCCTGCATGCCAGGTGAGCACTGTACGTACTGAGCTACACTCTTAGCCCCATCCATCATTTATAATCAAATTACAAAAGGTACATATGTGAAAAAAAACCCACAACCTTACAGATTTGGAGGAGTCAGGTCAGGGCTCCATCTTTAGTCCATGCTCTTGGTCAGCACAGTGTTAAATGCTGCATGCCCAGGTCACAGCAGGAGCTAATAGAGGATCTTGCTGTCTCCCAAAGATTCCAAGCTGCCTTGTGGCTTTTATTTTGTTTAAAGGGATGGCAGCTAGTTGTCATTATTTGTGGATTCCAAATTGCTGAACTCACCCACTTGCTAACATGTGTTTGTAATCCCCAAATCAATACTGGGTCTCAGCCACTTGTGAACGTGTGCATGTACAGCGTGGTAAAGCATTTGGGCTGTTTGACACATGACATGCACATCGTTGCTAGCTGAAGAAGAACAAGATGACATCCTGGCTTTCTGTTTCAGGTCCTGCAGAAGACAAGTGTCTTTTTTTCACAGTCTATTTCATGACACTTTTTTTATACTTCATATCAATGACATCCCAATTATAGACATTTTAGACAACATAAATTTTAGTTTAATCAGACTCTTTATCTTACTGTCACTTGAACTTATTATGCCCGATGTTTCTGTCCAACTAAAATAAAATGTCTTTGATCTCCTACTTAAGTCCCTCGTCTTCATCCTTAGCATCTTTAAGAATCATGACAGCCTAAAATGATGGCTTCACTGGAGTCTCAAGAAGGGATGATGTTTTCAACTACACAATCCACACACACTCAATATTCTACTTGGACTACTATATAGCACTCAGTTCTTCATCTCCACAACTTTTCTTGATCTTTCTTAGCTTAGGAAGTGTCAATGTCACAAACTACAGAGTTACAGAAGGGGAGTGACTCAAAGACGAATTCAGAAGTCTTATTTTGTTTAAGTAAATACTTCACACTTTAGGCTTACACTTTAGGTGTCCCTGTATATCCCATAATTACAATCATGGTACCTGCTTGATGGGATAGCATTGGAGGATACTTAAGATAACATATATGATATTATATTTGTAACAATTAAAATTATATTTCTGTACTCCTGTGAATATTTTTGAAGTATACAAAATTATTATTCTTTTAAAGTAATTTAGGAAGGAAACTTTTATGAACAAAACTTGGCCAGACACATTGGCATAGTTGGTCATATATTATATCATTTAATTGTAAGGAAGACATCTCAGACAGTTTGCCTATTGGTACAGCAGAGGCCCTGGAAACATGGCGTTTGCATGCATTGTCCTGCCTCACCAATGGCTGTCCATCTTTGAGGATGCTGCTTAACCACCTAGAGGCTTTGTGTGCTCTCTCTGTAAAATGTTGGTGAGAACTGAACCTACCACACAGGAATGTTCCGAGCCGGAGGCATAAATCTACAAGCTAATCACCAGAGCGCCGTGGTGGACACTCGGTAAAGGCTGGCTACTCTTGAGCAGTTCGCTGTGTGCCTTCTCACAGGTTCAGGTTGAAATGCTAAGCCCTGATGTGATGGCACCATGAGGTAAGGCCTCTGAGGGGAAAATAGGCGAGATGGGGAGAGATCAGCGGCTTCATGGCAGTCCCAAAGAATCTTTGGCTTTCTGACATGTGAAGACATACCAGGAGCTGGCTGTTTGCAGCTCAGAAGAGAGCTTTCCTCAGAACCAATCACACCAACCCCCAGTTGTCTGACTTCTGGTCTTCATAGCTATAAGAAATACATTTCCATCATTTCTTGTCTATAGTGTTCTGTTATAGTGTCCCTAACTGACAAAGATAGTTACATTTCACTTTTTACAATCAGGAGCTCTGGAGCTGTTTCCCTGCCTACAGTGTTCTGAATGAGTTCTTCTGATTTTACTCTATCTTAGATCCATTCTGGACTTAATGCTGGACTTGAACATACCAGCAGCAGACCTGACCACTCCTCCATCTCCTCCCACTTCCTCAAGATCAGTGGAGCAGATCTGCCCCTTACAATCATCTCCTAGAGCCAACTTCCCTAGAGCATAGCCAGGCCCCGCCTGATGGACTCATCTTCTGCATGTCCCCACCCCTAGCTCATTAGAATTGCACAGATATATCACATGACATATCTACAGAACTCAGGCCTGTTTGCTTTGAACTTTTCAACTTGAACTTCCCATGGGAACCTGCTCAGGCTCACCCTAGATTCCAACAAAATAAAACAAAGGTGTCTGCTATGAGCATCACACTGGTCTTACGTCAGACACTTATGCCTAAGGATACCTGCTGGGCTAAAACAATGATCTTGTGAGAAACACACTGTAAACACAGCCACATTTCCTGGAGCACAGTCAGGTCAGGGTTAGAAGCAATAGCCACTCTGGAGGGAGACACTTAAGACTAAGAAAAACAATATAGCATGACATAACCATTGCTAGTTGGACTTGATTTGAAGCCAAGTGTACATGTGTCTTGAACTTATCATCTTCTCATTTTACTGTTAAATCTCCTTATGCTCTTGGCTGATTGGTTGATTGCAAAATTAATTTATTTTATTGAGTGTAAATTTTTACAGTGTATGTGTGTGTGTTGGTGTGGGTGTGTGTGGAGAGTACGTATGATCATGGGTGTACATGTGCACAGCACACATGTCCGAGTTAAAGGACAACTGGGGTGTCAGTCCTCAAGTACCTTCCATATTTTGTTTGAGACAGAGTCTTTCCTTGACCTGGACCATTGCCGAGCAGGCCAGGCTAGCTGGCGTAACAGCTTCTGAGGATCAGCTGGCTCCATGTCTTATGTTGCCATTAGGACCACCAGTAAGTTGTGCCTGGGATCCAAACTCAGTTACCCACTCTTATGAGGCAAAAGCTTTCCATGCTGAACCATTTCCATGACCTTATTATTGCTTTTTAAATCTGTTTTGAGAGAGGGTTTCATGTAACCCAGGCTGGCTGGCCCTGACCTTAATGGTTGTATGCATGACCTTGAACTTCTGATCTTCCTGCTTCCATTTCCTAATGTCTGGGAAAATAGGATTAGTTTTTTTTTTAAATATAGATTTACTATGGGACATTTTCATGTGTGTTGCAAGTTCAACTGAAACACATTTTAAATCCCTTTAGACATGAGAAATGCCGTGAACACTGAACATTCACATATATCCCTTTGAACAGCCAGAGGCAATGTAGGAAAGTAGGGTAAAGGGTTAGGGAAATATTTAGAAAATCAACAGTGGGATTGCTGAATAAGTATCTGGCTTAGTCAAAAGGACACGGGTGAAGAAGTTTGCGTAAAATCCTTTGGGTAGAAAAAAAATTAAAAAATAAAAACAATTAGCACAAAGGTCTCAGTGTCACTCAGAAGCAAACAAAGCAGAATAGCAACACTGGGGGACTCCCCTGAGTGCAGTGGGCTCAGGCCGGGTGTCTGCTTCTTCATGTAACCAGCAATTAAACAGGAAGAAAGGGGAAGACAGAGGGAGAAACAGAAGTACTTGTTCCAGCTGGTCTTTCAATTACAAGAAAACTTTCCTTCCTAAGACACCTGTTAGCATTGTAGAGCAGCCAGACAACAATGGATGCTTTTAAACTCAGCAATCAGAGCTCTGCCTGACAGGTGAACGGTAGAGCCACATGAGGGGCAGCTCCAAGACACAGAGGCCAGTGGGGAGGCTTCTGCGGGCTTCTTGCATCTAGTGTTCTTGTGTAGAGTATTTGTGTTTGCTCCTTGGGCAGTCTTGTAAAAATCAATGTCTTTGTTACATTCATTATCCCAGTACACGGTTTTATAACAGTTAATATTACAGGAATCAGAGATGTGTTGAATTTGCCTATGTGGGGGTAATTGTCAAACAGGCTTTTAGTGCCTTGCAAGGACTGTAAACTGGTTTAGCAACACGCTTAATTCTGAGTTAGTGACACTGAGACTCACTGGGAGATGGCAGCATATCAGGCTGATGGAATATGCATCACATCCAAATGACAGAGATGTAGTGTCACACTGTAAATAGACTCTTTTAGCAGGTGAGCGGCTGCATCAGTGCTGATATTTACAATTATCTAGAGAGCATTTAAATTTGCACATTATTCTCAATAACACTTTATGGAACATTTGTGTGATACATGATCAGCAGTGTTCTGCAGACCAAGGTCTCTTGCAGACTGTCTGGAAACTGTGACATATTCAAGATGGTTCTTGGTTGAAATTCACTTGTTGCCTGCTGCATTACGTTTTAGAATGTGAGGGTTCAGGTTAAAATATACTGACCATCGTCGTCGTCAGCTTGCGAGGAAAAGCTGTCTTTATCCAGTCATGCTGAGAGCAAAAGGTACAAGATAGAGAGCTTCCAGCTGGGATTAAGAGAGCAGCAGCGGGGTCCAGTGTGGACGCACGTCCAAGAGGCAGTGCGCCCTGTGCCCAGGAAAAGCTGGAAGAAGTCTGGCTGAACAGTCAAAAGTAGGTATTAAAGAAAGAGGAAACCTGGAGACTGGATGGTAGAACCGAGTTAGCAGAAGCGGGGTACAGGCAGGACCATGGTTCCTTCGGGTGAGAGAGCAGACATTCGCAGAACCAGCGTGGGATTACTCTCCTAGGACAGTGAAAGGCAGCCATTGTGGCCTTTCGTGTGAATCTCTTAATCATGTCTATAGGTTGCAATTACCTAGAGAGATAGGAAATTCTGAAGCTGGGCTCTATTTCAAAGCAATTAAAATATCTGTGGGTGGTTCTTGGGTATCCAAAGGTGGCTTCTGGATATTTGAAGGCAGCTCCTGGATACCTAAGGGTAAATTATGGAAATCTGATTTGTCTTCTGGACATCTGAGGTCAGGTCATGCACAACTGAGGTTGAGATTCTGGATATTTGAGGTCTGTATTCTGGATATCTGAGGTTGTGAGTCTAGAATGGCAATTTACCTAATGGAGTTGCAGAAAAGGTAATTTCCTCCATTTTCTTTAAGCCTTTCCATAAAGGAAAGGCTCCCCATGGTTGGTGGCTTATGTGGAACATGCATTATTTTTTTAAATGAGCACATAAAGTTAAAGCATGATCACCTTCATGCTTCTGCTTATTTTAGAAGATTTTCTTCTTATTTGACTTATTTTTTTTTCCTGAGCTTATTTTGGGCACTGTTTCAGTTTTGAAATTCAAACATTTGCCTGAAGCTACATGTGAATTTAAAGAGCAACAAGTGAATTTTAAGTAGGTAAAAATCTCAAGAGGAAGAACCAACGTCTGAAGCCAAAGCTAAGAAGGCCTTATTTACACAAGGCTGGCTCTCTGGCCAATTTAGAGAGCGAAGCGATCACTCTGTTTATGCCTAAGGAACAAAGCTGCTTTGGTGGAAAGAACAGACAATTCTTCCTAATGAAGTCTCTGCGTAGTGACTCAGGAGGCAGCCACTACAGGAAAAATATTTTGAGTTGGGTTTTGAGGAAACTTGTCAGAAATGAAAGCCATCTTCCAGCCTCTGTTTCATTGCTTTGTCATCTCCGAGACTCTTTTAAAGCTGCATGAGACAGCAGAAGCACTCAAGTGACAGTCGGAGGCCATGTGTGCAGAAAAGCTGCTTAAACAGCAATGTGTCAATAGTGGCTCCGTGGATCTTTGGCTCTTTGTCATATCTCCACTTTTTGGTGAGTGCGGCAAAATGACAGTAAAGAGCATGAACCTGTGAATGGAAACTCATAGAAGAAACTTGGATTATCTACCGACTGGCTCACAACATGAGGCAATTCATGGACTCCTCTTTGGTGAAAATTTGATTGGATTAAGGGGTATGTAGAAAGGGATATTAAGTAAAACATTACTTTTGGGAGACTGGCTTGTGAGTTGGGCTAAGTGACAAAGGTATCTATTTAATCCATTTCAAGTCTAGATAGAACAAAAAGAAGCTCGATCTCTCTCTCTCTCAGCAGTGGCATCACCTTTCTACTGCCTGCGGACATCAAGACTCGTGGTTCCCTGTCCTTTAGACGGTGAATTTGTATTAGCAGACCTCAAGAGCCACAGGAGTGATGTTATAGCACCAGCTTTCTTTGTTCAGAGGCCTTTAGACATGGACTAAGTCAAAGTAGCTGCATCTCACAGTTGCCACATCATAGACTTTGTTAGTTACTTTTGTATTGCTGTGAAAAAAATCTGATAGAAGTAGCTTAATGCAGAGGAACAGTTATTTTTAGGTCACCGTTTCAGACGATCTCACTCCATCATGGTGAGGTAGGCACTGTGCAGTTCATGGTGGTAGGAGTATGTGCTAGCTGCTGTTTACATGCGGCAGACCAGAAGGCACAGAGAGCACAGCCAGAGCCAAGGGGTGGGTGAGCTATAACCATCGAAGGTCCACATCTTCTGAGTGACTTCTTCCAGCCAGCTTCACCTAAAGCAAAACCGCCAGCTTGGATCAAGCATTCAAAACATGAGCCTGTGGGGAATATTTCATATTCGAAGGTAACACAGAGAACCCACCATGGAACTTCTCTGCCTGTATAAACACATGAACAAAGTCTCCTAGTGATGATAAGAGACATAATAACTGGAAATAGGTTTTTTTGAGACTCATACTTGGCATGAGAATGGACGATCCCTGATTTATGTTATAGCATATATATATGCCATCTATATATGCCATCTATCTATCTATCTATCTATCTATCTATCTATCTATCTATCTATCTATCTATCTATCTATCTATCATCACTTATCTACCTCCTTGCAATCTATTGTCTCTGGCTTCCTGGAGAACTTAACTATGCCCTTACTTTACTTGTTCTAATAGAACAAATCACAAAGGCTTATTTAGCCTTAATAAAGTTGTTATGGGCACAAATGAAACCATAAAAGTAGTCTTATATAATCACAAGTCAAGATACATGTAATGGGCATCAAACGTGTTGGAAGGGTAGGTTAAACTCTTGGGTTTCCTATGGGATGACCCATGTCATCTTGTAGCAGTTTGCCATTTGGGGAGCAGAAGAGGAAGATATACCATAGAAAGTATTATAGTGAGAAAATTATCTAATAAAAACATGAGTAAGGGACCATGGGAACTTTAATGAGGAGGAAGCAATGAATTCTGCTGGGATGTTAGGAGGCAAAGAAACACATCAAAGAGGTGTCCTAGATTCTTGAGCCAGCAGAGAATTTCAACTTCCAGAGAAAAAGGAGGAAAGAGACATATGCATTAAATGCACCCAGGATGGATGAGCGTCAGGGTGATTGGCAGTGGGTTTGAAATAAAGCAGTTGGTAGGTCTAGAAGCATGGGTTGAGCTATCAGACTGTGAACTGACATGGAGATCATGCTATATGGTTTGCATTATATTTCATAGCTAATAAGAAAATATGGAAAGACTTTAGCAGGAAAATTTCAGGATTAAATCTTTACATGGAACTTTGCATTGATTACAGTGATACATTGGGCCTCTGAGGATACACTAATTTTTATTTTCTTCTTTCCTTAACATTTTGAAGCCATAAAATTATATTTATATATCAACCTAGATTTTTAAGAGATAGGACACTAGGTGCTAGGCCTAGAGCTTAATGAACTGCATGATAATTATATTAATTTTTATTACTGACCTAGAAGTAACACATTAAAGTTCACCATATAATCCCAAAGAAACAACAGGTTGTTCCATAAAGATTCCAATCACAAGAATGTGTGTGAGTTCAGATGAGTTTGAGTTTAGAAAACTTGTTATGGGGGAGAAGCAGATTCAGGCAGGGCCCACATGAGGGTAAAACCCCAGACCTCTGATGGTTTGTGTGAAAAGGGCTCCCATAGGCTCATAGTTCTGAATGCTTGGTCCCAGTGTGTGGGGATGTTTCAGAAGTTTTTAGGAAGTGTGGCCTTGTTGGAGAAGGTTTGCCACTGGAGGTGGGCTTTGAGGTGTCAAAAGCTCACATCATTCCTTGTCAGCTTTCTCTGCCTGGTGGTTGGGTCTCAGGATGTGAGCTCTCAGCTGCTACTCAAGTGTCGTGCCTGCCTGCTGCCGTGTTCCCTGCTGTGGTGGTGCTGGACTCACCCTCTGAAAGTGTAAGCTCCGATAAAGCCACTCTTCTAGTAAGTTTCCTTGGTCAAGGTGTCTCTTCACAGCAATAGAAAGTAGCTACGACGGTGTGTGGACCATCGTCTTTATCTGTTGTTCCTGGCGGTTTCTGAATGTTTCCACTGCAGACCAGGAAAGGGAGAACAAAGAGTAACAGTGGCCAAGGGAAGAGAACCAGGCTCTGCTCCAACTCAGGCATTTCAGTCCTTACAGGTGTGTGAGAAAGCACACAGGGGAACCTCAGGAGGAAATAGAGGCTTTTATTCATTTCTACCAATGCTTTTGCCATGGAAGAACTTTCCAGATGCAAGACCTTGTTCTCACGGAATTTCAGAGGAATAAGCTGGTCCTGCCTCTTTCTATTTATATATGGCTGTACCCAAGATACCTTAGAAAGAGAAATGAAGTTTATTCCACAGATCTTCCAAGAGACCTGAGCAGCCTTTCTCAGAAAGAATCTTAAGTATAATTAAAAGGTATTTCTTATACTTTTTATTTGTGGAATTAGTATGGGTTCTCTAGAAACTTATGTATATATGTGGTGTATTTGTGTGTGTATAAGTACATGCCTATACACATATTTGTGCACTTTTAAGGAGCTGGCCCATGAAATATGGAAGATGAACAGTTTCAACGACTGCAGTCAGCAAGCTGGAGGCCTGGGACAGCCGACATTAGCACCAATATATGTGACAAGCACAACAGCCAAGGGGAGACTGTGTTCTATTGATATGTAAAGTTACAAACAGATCAACATGCAGCCTTTACGTTCTGTACAAGCCCCCTCTTGAGACGGAGATGGAGACCACCAAATAAGGGTGAATAGGCTGCTTTGCTGGGAAACCAACTCAGGTGTGAATCTCACCCAGAATCATTTTCCTGGCTACATTAAGAATATCATATGGCCAAATAGCTAAGCATTCTGTATCCCAGTGGACTCATTAAAGTGAGCAGCCCCAGAAACACTCTCCAGAAGGAGTTCAGCACTCCATGGTGCCATCATAACAGCTTTCCTCTGTCTGCTCAGCATGGTCTCCCAGACATTTAAAGTAGAGTCTGCTATGGGTGGCAACTCAGTGGAGAACAGAAAGACTAAATAAGGCCCAACATCTATACATGTAAGCTGAGGGCCGGCTTAGAGCTTCCTCCTACCAGACTAAGTGAGAAGTACATTACTTCTTTCTTTACTGTGATTCTGCACCCAAAGAGAACCATTTTGTATGGTTTGTGATACAGTTTGCGTGATGGGTGCCAGACTCTACTAGTATAAAATACCCCACCAAAGCAACGTCAGAGGGAAAGTGTTTATTTTACTACAATGTCAGGTTGTAGTCAATCTTTGTGGGGAAATCAAGGTGGCAGAAACTTGAACCAGCTGATCACATTATGTCTTCACTCAAAAGCAGACAGAAGTGAATTAATGCATGCATGCTTGTGCTCAGCTAGCTCTGTTCTTTTCAGGCAGTTCAGAACCCAGCTCTTGTCTTTTTCATGGTCTAATGTAGGAGGTACATGTCAGAAGTTGAGGCAAATTCATTTATTTCTTCATCATTCTGTTTGACAGAGATTTCTTATCTATACTGAAGCATCTTCTATCTGAAGCATCATTCTCTTCTGAGAATGCTACCAGGGGCTGCCTTGACAGTATTACTCATGGAAGTCAAGTTTTCTTCTGTTTCCTGCTTTATCTTTGTTTATTATAGAGCTTTTCAGTTGTAGTCCTTGCTGGCCTAGAACTTACTATGTAGGTAAGGGTGGACTCAGACTTACAGAGATCCCATCTACCTCTGTCTTCTGAGTTCTGAAATTAAAGGAACATATCACCATGACTGACATTTCTTTACTTCTAAAAATATGTCATGATTGGGGAGATTGTTGCCAATCAATTCTTTCTATGTGTAGTGGTTTGAACAAAACAATGTTCCCCATAGGATCATATATTTGAACACTTAGTCCCAAGTTGGTGACAGACACAGGAGAATGACCAGGTCTTGTTAGCCAGCTATCCCTGTGAAGCTGTTGAGAGACTTTGTCTCAAAAAGTAAAGTAGAAAGTAATTTAAGGTGCCCAGTATCAACTTCTGGCCTCTACACACACACACACACACACACACACACACACACACCTTATTGCTTTCCTTCAGTTTTTGACAGTCTTGGCTAGCTGTTTCTCCATAATAGACATCTAAAATTATCTGATTGGAATAAAATATAGGAGGGGTACTAAAGGGAGATAACTTGCTTGGCTGCTGGGTTTCTGGGAGAATGAAAGTTTTCAAAATACACCTTTCATTTTTGGCCCCACGCCTTGTTTTTTGTTTGTGCGGGGCTTGGTATCCTAAGTCTTGGATATGCCATTCTGGTCCTTCCCATGGTTAACAGCTCACATTTTAGAAGACATCTTATTTGTTGGCTGTATGTGGATGAAGATCTGGATCCTCTGGATCCTCTAATGATGGGTTTTACATACTGACCTTCAACTAGGCCTTGTTCACCTTCCATCTAGATCCGGCCTCTGAAGTATCCAGTGTCACCACATCCAGAGCTTTTAACATAAAAAGTTAGTGTGTAAAATGTCTTCCTGAAAGTCAGAAAAGAATAAGAAGGCGGCCCTGGAGAATCTGACCTACCACCTCAAGTGTGAAGGACTCTTTAGCCTTTTTATCTAATTGATTATATTTAGGCTGTGGTGGCTAATTGAAATTGTCAAACTGATAAAATCTAGACTCAACTGGGGGACATGCCTCTAGGCATGCCTGTGGGGCATTATTTTTATTGGGTTAATTGAATTGGGAAGATTAGCCCACTGTGGGTGTCACCATTCCCTGGGCTGAGTACAAACATTTGTCACTCTCTTCTCTCTAACGGTGGATGAAATGTGACTAGCTGCTTTAAGCTCCTGAGGCCTTAAATTCCCTCATGGCAGACTGCATCTTGTACTGTGAACCAAAACAACTGTTTTCTTTCCTAAGTTGCTTTTACCAGGATACTGTAAAACAGCCAATAGAAAAGAAACTAAGACATAAAGTAGTTTTGAATTCTATTAGCTATAAGACAAAAGAGAAAGGAAAAGTGTCAGATAAACAGATCCAGACATGGAGATATTCTCACTTCTAGTAGGTCTGTACTGTATAAGGTGCATGTAATGTATGAGTCCCTGCCAGGTCTACTTCTAGGTAATTATACTCCCAGAAAGCACTGTAAATGGAAGACCTATGAGCATTGGGATCCAGAATTCTTATTCACCACTGTTGCTTAGAACTTGGCTAACATCTGTATAATGGACCACCTTATGCAACCATGAATCCATGGAATAAAGCACTGGGAATACACCAACAATCACATATTTATGAACATGCTATGAGATCTATCCATTAAAGTTTAGACTTCACAGAAATGGCAAAACATCCTAAAAGTTCCAACCGTTGCACTTATATCCTTGAGGTCATTGGCAGCCATCTAAATGGACTTAGGACACACTTAATAGAAGAACATTTATGCCAGATAAATGCAGTTCTCAGCCCTCATCAAAGAATTTTTTATTTTGCAACAGATGGAGACTATTATAGACATCCACATCTAGTCAAAATTCAAAGAACAACTGATTGTGGAATGCCCAGCCCCAATTGATGCATTTACAGTACAATCCATAACTAGGGCTCAAGTAATGCTGAGATGATGGGGTAGAAAGATTGTAAGAGACAGAAAACAATGCTGTCTTTTGTGAGATAGCATGTTTTACTTATGTCAGAGAAGCTCCACCCAGGAAACTGCAACAATGTGGTCACCTAGACAAGACCTGAAAAATTATAATACCAATTGACATGCCAACATGGATGTGAGAAATCTCACAAGTGTTGCACCTAAATGAAGAGTTACAAGCAATTGATGGTTCCTGAAAGAGGGAGGGCAACTGTGCTCTAGGGATTATTCCCCCTTCCCCCGATAGGTTATTGGCCCCAAGAGGTTAGTCTTAAAGGTGTGTGAGAAATGCCAAATGAACACAACAGGTTATATTTATATGTATGGAGATATGTAAACATGTAGATAATTCAAGAAGAGGAGGTCATAGGTTTAAGTAATAATGGAAAAGACGTGAAGAATTGGAGGAGAGGAAAATGGTCAATACAATACTCATATATGAATATTCAAAAATAAATAAAAATATTAAAAGATAACAATAAACTTTGCACTCAGCATGCAAGTATAAAACAGGTTAAAGATTAAGTTTCATGTGGAGGTGCATTTTCCAAGAATAGCCCAAGTGTTCTTCTTAAAACTGCAGGGGAGCCTGCATCAGCAATGGAGAACAGTTCCCCAGATCTCTCTCCTGGTCAAAGTCCATATTCTGATTCTTCTTCGGGCTGTTTTTAACTCCAAAAGAAATGCAAAGAGACTGCTTTTGGAGGTGTTCTGCAAATCAAGAGCTGTGTGGGACCCTATGTGTTGCTCTTGAGTATTTATTCCCAGATGTGTCTGTCCCATATGCATAGTGCAGCTGCTCTTCTGCATTTCCTGAAATGAAGCAGAGGCTGTGAATTCTCCTGGCACATCCACTAGGCTCCTGTACAGGAGTTCCCTCTGGCTGGTCCCGCCCATTGCCTCCTGTCTTTTCCTTAATGACCACACGTGGCACTGGGCAAGTAATGAGGTTGTGACTTTGAGCTTCATGGAAGGCACCAAAGCTTGTCTAAGGCATTGCCTATGCCTGCTACCTTGGTTCATATCTGTAAACATTAACTTCTCGGGGCCACTGTGGATTTCTTTAAGACTTTTAAGACTTTTTGGTAAGATTTAGATTTAGATGGACTGTCAGTGACTCCCTAGACAGACTATGAACACTGCATTGTACGTTGGACAATTGTATGGACAATGTATTGTACGTTCTCGACCATTATTGCCAGGCTGATACTCCTTTTGCCTGAATCCCTCCTTAACGTTAAGTCAGATGCAAAGGGAGTTACATTAATTCCTCCAGACCCCTAGGGAAGCATCTGAGGCTGAGCTGCTGTAGTCACACAGTCAGCACAGACAGATGGGAGGTGATTTGTCGACTTGCAACAATAAAGTCAGCAATGTTACCCTGGGGACCTGCAAGTGTTGAATGATCCGCCCTAAGTAGCTAACAAAGATCTGGAGAGCGACTTAGCTCAAGGGAGCGCAGTTTTACTGTGATACTAGAAAGAGACAATTAATGTCCTTTTTGCCTAAGACCCCTCGACAGTAAATCAAGGATAAAAGTACTCCTTTACTTCAGAGACTGGATCTAGCCTAGAGAAACAAGGGAGAAGCACCCTGGGACACTGGGCTTAGAAATCCGTCATCCAGCCAGCAGTCCCAGTGTGTGTCACACAGGTCATCTCTTTGCATGACACTGTTGACCTGGGGCAGAGCGTGCTGCCATCTGAGCTTCTAGTTGATGCTCTTAACATTTCCATTCAATACTGTTCTTGCTGTGTTTCCCCTTGCTGCGTCAAATCATCTGATACAAGCAAATGGAGGAGTGAAGGGACACTTTGGGTGTACAGTTTGAGCATGCAGCGGCAGGAATGTAAGGCAGCTTGCGTCAAAAAGGAGTGAGGAATGAATGATGTGGTTGCACTTGCTTTTTTTTTTTTTCATTAACCATGCTATTCTAGCCCATGGGATGGTGTCATAGACGTTAAGGCTGGGTCCTCCCTCCTCAGGTAAATTGCTTTGGAAATGCCCTCACAGACATGACTAGAGGTTTGTCATTTAGGTGATTCTAAAGCCTACTAAATTGACAATCAAGATGAAGTATTACAAATACTAATTCTACTTTTTCTGTACACCTGAATGCTATAACTATGAATACTTTTACTAAATACTATTTGCAAAGCATATGTAGGCTATTATGATACAGTGACTACTTCTCAGCCCACCTAATCTTAGGGAAAGGACTTCGTTCAGTGTTACCCCTAAAGTTTCTATTGACCAATAGGGTCTTCATGTTGTCCACAGTTTGACTAAACTTCAGGTAGGTTTCTTCATAATCATGAGTGCTTACCTTTTCTTAGATCATTTGCTTTTAGAAAACTTA
>CM053763.1:619792-682659 GCA_028658305.1 Pachyuromys duprasi
ACTTACAATTCAATTATAACCTGCAGGTTATTGCAGAGAACGGAAGCAAGTGAGAAGTGGGTGGCAGAGATAAAAGTCTCGAAAGGAGAGAGGTTGGGAACAGGGACCCTACACTGCTTTGCAAAATGCAATAGGAAATGTTTGTCTCTCAGCCATGGAGCTGAGGGAAAAGGAAGGCAGGAGGATGACTTTTAAAGGAGCGCTGGTGCTGTGTCAGGGAAATGATGGCCACTTCTGAGCACTCTCACACCTCAGTGGGGATAACCGTGATTAATATACCACAGGGTATTTGGTCACTTTTTACCTTCAGAGGAAATGTGTAGTATCTTTTGCTAGATAGTATTGATTGGGTTTCCATTGCCATGTTTCAGCACAATAACACAGAGAAGAGGGTCAGAAGCAGTGATGTCCCTCCAGGGGTGACTGGTAAAACACTGTGAGTAGGAGAGAGAGTTAATCTCTAGGAAAATGCACACCTTCATGGGACACTCTGGGAAGTCACTGACAATGCTGGGAACCAAATTACATTTCCTACAGCTTGCTCTTGTGGAGGATCGTGGTACTTTATTCAGATAGTAATAGGGAGGGCTACCTCCAAACCTGGAAAATTTGGAGACAGTACAGTTCCAGTATTATACATGGACACCTTTCCACCTCGAGGGCTGTCTGTATCAGATTGTGTCCTCTGATCAGGGATGGGAGATGACAGAAGAACCAACAGAGAATAGAACAAGCTTGGTAAGCATGGAAAACATACTTTCCAAATTATTCTGTCTTTTTTATGAGTCTGAGCTTTGTCCTTTGTATCTGGAATGTTCCATTTTACAGTGGAGTTACCTCTCCAACTGTTAATATTATCTGGTGTGTGCATGCGTGTGTGTGCGTGTGTGTGTGTGTGCATGTGTGTGTGTGTGAGAGACTGTGTGTGTGCATGCGTGTGTGTGTGTGTTTGTGTGTGCATGTGTGTGTGTGAGAGAGTGTGTGTGTGCATGCGTGTGTGTGTGAATGTTTATGTGTGCATGTGTGTGTGTGTGTGAGAGTGTGTGCATGTGTGTGTGAGTGTTTGTGTGTGCATGTATGTGTGTGTGTGTGTGAGAGTGTGTGTGTGCATGTGTGTGTGTGTGTGTTTGTGTGTGAGTGTGTGTGTGTGCGTGTGCCAGAAGAGGGCGTCAGATCCTCTGGAGCAGGAGTTACAGGTGGTTGTGAGCTACTGGACACGGATGTACGCAGTACACTGTTTACTGCCTTGTCATCTCTTCAGTCCCATATTTGTTACATGTTCAGGGTTGGTATGTATGATCACTATTGAAGAAGGATAGTGCAGGGCATTTGGAAATTATATTCTCAAGGGTACAAACGCAACATTTTTTGCATCTGGTTCTCGGACAGTCAGGATAACAGTATAGTCATTTTTTTTATTTGAATTTGAGGGATCCTAGGGTTCTGTTAGTAAAAGTTCTAGTTAAAATTGTTCCTTTATCACAAATGTAATTTCAATGTCTGGAATATTTCCTGTTTGCAGGGAAAGTTGCTAATATTCCCTAAGGCAGAATTATGGAATTCCCAACTAAAAGAATTAAATTACAAATGTAGATAAAGAAGAGGAGACTTGTGGGATTTAATACTGAAAGATTTATGTACACATTTTGGAGAAAACTCTCCAGATGATAAACACCTCTGACTACATTCCCTGGCTTCATTTGAACAAATTGGGAAATTGGCCATCTTATCTGACATTGTCTGATATATGTATTTTACCCAGAACATTTTTGGTATTTCTTTTCAAATTCAGGTCTTCCTACCAGACAAGAGGAAGTACTCATGGGAAGTGAAAATAAGTATGGAGATTCATCAAAACAAGAGAATGGATGAATATTTAAACAAGTTTCAGTATGGCCAATGATCTGCATAAGCTGTATCATTTATCACCGGCCCACATAAGAGTGTTCTTTGGGATAAAAATTACACCATTAAAAATCTTAGTCACACTGTGTCTCTAAATTGAACATGGTTAATTCCCATGCCTAAGATGTACTGTGTACCTTTCAAACAGATGTTTATCTCTTCTCTTTACTTTGGGATGGAGAAGTGAGAAGAATATTGAGAATGTAAGCTGTGATTTGAGTGAGAATGGTGTGGCTTGGTTTTCACAGACAGCTGTGCTGTGTGATATTGCTGCTGAAGACAGGAGTGGGGTTGTCTACAATGGAAACCCAAGGAAGTGGCTGAACACAATCCTGACTATTGGGTATCTCTGGATGTTTAATGTGGTTGCCTAGTTACTGTCCTAATGCAACCCCAGGGAAGGCTTCTTTTACGTTTATGGTAGAAGCACAGAAATGCTGCTCTTCACAGCTGTCTCTTTCTAACATGGATATCTGGCAGGTAGTGTGACTTCTAGACAGACTGCTAACATTGAGGTTCAATACAAGGAGGGTAGAGCCTTGGATAGCCATACGCAGAGTTCATTTAAGTACTCATAAGGGCTTAACAAAACCGAACAAGCTAATACATCCCAGATTGAAAAAATATGGTACGTCCTGACAGCTCTGGAGTATCTCCATAACCACAGTCATTACTTTTGTTCCACATTTTATAGGGAGAAGAAAAACTGGACCCTCTTTACAGAGTCTTGTATGTAACTTTACAGCTAGTGATATGTAGTTCTTAGTTCAGATCTGTCATGTATAAAAAGAAATCACTCAATGCCCTGATTTAAAGAGCTTAAACAACAAGATCTTGCATAAGCCTTGTGTCTGACTGGGGAAGAGGCACCTGAAGAGAAGGGAGATACTTCTGGAGTGGGCTTCTCCTGGAGCCCCAAGCAGAAGTGGTTTCTGATTCCCTCCTGAGAAGATGAAGAAGTGGACAGAAGGTATGGGGGAGAGGGAAGAGAGAACAAGAGAAGTCAACCCCTGGGGCCCTAGGGAGAAGTGGTTTACTCCCTTCTGGTGCAAGGGAGCAGAGATGGAGCAAGGGCCATGCAGTAAGTGAAAAGCTAGATGGGCAAGAAATTGCTCCTAGCCCTTGCTTGGCTTCTGCTTTTATATCTGGACAGTTTGGAACGACCCCTCTTGTCTTTGAGAAAATTGTTTCCTTCTTAACTCTTGGAGTGTGATGCGCTCATCAGACCCATGGCACTTGCTTTCCTCATATGAGGGCAGAGGTCACTTTCCAGCTTCCTGCTGCACCTCAGGGTAGAGCTGCTTCACACTTAGAATCCCTCAGTTCTCCATGACTTTGGGGTTCCTTTGACATTACCCTTCTGGAATTCCTTCTTGTCTTACGGATCTTGGAATCAGAGGCCTGGGGGCTATTCCTGGTGCCTTCCTATTCCCATGGATGGATCCCATACCCTCTGGGGCCATATGCTGACTTCTAAAACATACTGTTCATGCTTCATTTCTTCTACTTATATACAAGTTTGTGTTATATATACAACAAACATGCCTTATTGTTCATTTGTGTCATGAATACATAGCTGACTTACTAGTACAAGTGCTTCATGACATGACATACACGAGACTAAAAATACAAATTGCTTGTGAGCCATGTTGACACTGTTTCCTCTTTTATTCTCTTGTTAGACATTCATTTATTTTACAAAAGATGGAGAAATAAAAAGAAGGCTGGTTGGAGCTTACTGCAATCTTGATTAATGTGGACACCAGGAGGAGGAGAGTAATGTAGGTAAAACTTTCTCCCAGAGCCAGTTTCATGATTGGCAGTCTCTGGGCAGCGGGTGGCACCTGCTCACAGATGCTGCCTCACATTTACCCCATCCTTGTCTTTGACCTTTTGGGTTTTTTTAAATGATGGTGGCATTTAGCCATGCTGGGTGTCATTTTCACACTCATCTCGGGGGACAGACATATCTTGGGTTACAACAAAATACTTCAAAGGAAGATAATTAATGCTGTTTATGGCAATAAAAGAAAATATAGTTTCTTTAGCTTAATTCAGGTTCTATGGTGTAATGGGAGGTAATAAATATACTGAGAGAAAAATGCTGTTTAGGTGAATTGTGGTGGTACATATCCATAGGCTCTTTCCTTTATCCATCTAGTCCTTCCAATGTTTAAAAAAAAGCTACAAATAGGATTAGCTAAGTGGCACTAACCGGTACATTTCTTGACAAAAATTAATATGAATTCCTAAAGGTAATTTATCAGTACAGTGAGAATATGATAGTAAAAGTCCAAAGGTGCAGTCGTTCGTTTCACAAACCACAGTGAGTACTTCGGTTTTTGCTCTTTTGTATGTATCTGGAGGAACATACGCCTGCCGGACCACAAAGATACTGAGCAGACTTGGAAATGTAGTTAAACCGAGACTAGTGATAAAAAGAAGATGAATTGCTCTTGCTTTTGTTTGTTTTTATATACACTATAGAACTTACTTTTTGTGTTTTAGAGAGATAGTAGTTATTGGAAACTATTTAAAGAGAAATCCAAGCAGTGTCCACCTTCAAAATGTAGGCTCTAATCCACGTGGAAACCATGGGATACACTGCTGCTTGTGCTGTGGGTTTCACTGTGTGGCGGGAAGGGTGAACAATGGTTTCTTGTTTCTAGGAGGAGTAAGGAACACTTTGAATGAAGGGGATTAGGAGCACCCCACGAAGAACCAAGATGATTCAACAGGCAAGAAGGGAAACCACATTCTCCTAATTGTAAGAGTCAGTATTTCTAACCTGTGGGAGGATGCCCAGGTGTGGTCCCGGCAAAGAGAAAGGATTCTGAGAGTGATACAGAGTGTTCACTCCAAGGAAGCTGGAAGACTGCCAGGGACACTACTGTGACACACGGAGGGGGACAGGAAGGAATGTGGATGCAGTGCTAAGGAAAAAGAGTGGGGATTCTTCATAAAATGATTCTCCCACCAGAAAGAGATGAAACCGACACTGACACACTTAAACACAGCAGGAATCTACACTCCATTCTGAGGCCTCCCATGATCCAGGGTTGGGAAGGTGAGAAAGAGAGCTGACCGAGGAGCAGATGATTGACATCCAAGTAATACTCTGATGGTTTTGATTATTAATTGATGGGATTAAGAGAAACCTAGGAGATTTGTGAAGCACACGTCTAAGTGTGTCTTTGGTGAAATTATAGAGACAATCAGATCCTAAAGGCTCTGACAGAGCTAGTGCATTAATCTCTTGAACTATGACAGTGTTGTGTGAGGTGGTGAAAACAGGGACAGGATGTGGTGGAGGAAGTAGGCCAGTAGGAGTGTGTCTGGGGCTGTATCTTGTCCTGGCACGTCTTATGCCCACTTCCTCTGTGTTTCCTGGTCTGTCTTTATGTAACCTGCTTCGTTCCATCACATGCCCATCACACCTTGGTGGGTTGATACCTCTAAAAGTGTAAGACAAACTAATTCTTACCTATGAGTGGTTTGGTGTGTGAATACAGTGTTAAGCTATCTAATATTGTGGTGGCATAGATAAGACATCCTTCATAGTTGCATGCATTTGATATTGGTCTTCAGTCGGTAGTATGGTTTGGTTAGGCTTAGAAGGTGCAGCCTAGCTGAAGTTGGGGTATTAAGGTCAAGCTTTGAGAGATTAGAAACACGGCATTTCTAGTTTGCGCTCTCTGCTTCATGCTTGCGATTCATAATGTGAGCCCTTAGCCTCTGCTCTTTCTGCCATGCCTGCCAGCCTGCCACCAGGATGGACTCTTATCCCTCTGGATCTATAAGCCCATGTTCATAGTAGCTTTATTTGTAACAGAAGCTGGAAGAACCTAGATGTCCCTCAGCTGAAGAACGGATAAAGAAATTGTGCTGCATTTACACAATGAAATACTATTCAGCTATTAAAAACGAGGACATTGTGAAATTTGTAGGCAAATGGACGGAACTAGAAAAGATCATCCTGAGTGAGATAATTGAGACCCAGAAAGACACACATGGTATATACTCACTCATAAGTGGATTAGCATTAAATTACAGGTTAATCCACAGACCTAAAGAAGCTGCAATCCACAGACCTAAAGAAGCTAAGTATCAAGAAGGGCCTAGGGGAGGATGCTTGAATATGACTCAGATGGGGAAATAAAATAGACAACTGAAGTAGACGGAGGGAGGGAACTGGGTGACAGGGAGAAAAGGGTGGGGATAGGTATGGATAGAGTGGGTGGGAGAAAACTGGGAGAGAGAACATTAATTGGTGTAGGGAGCATCTCTGGGTCAGGAGAGGCTCCAGGAAGTCTGTGGGGGTGATTCTAGCTGAGACTTCTAGCAATGGAGGATACGGAGACTGAAATCGGCATCTCTTACAATTCGGGACTTCTAGTGGAGGGAGGGCCACACCAACCCACCCAAAAAACCTTCTATCCCAAATTTGTCCTGCCTGCAAGATGTGCAAGTGAAAAAGTTGAACAGAGATTGAGGGAGGGGTCAACCAATGACTAGTCCAACTTGAAACTCATTCCATAGGAGAGAGCCAACTCCTGACACTATTAATGATACTCCGCTATACTTGCAGACAGGATCCTAGCATAACTGTCTTCTGCAAGACTTCATCTAGCAACTGATAGAAACAGACGCAGAGACCTACAGCCAAACAATAGGCAGAGTTTGGGGAGTTTTGTAGAAGAGCAGGAAGAAGGATTGTGGGAGCCTGATGTGTCAAAGACACCACAAGTTGAACTAAAGAGTAGCCTAAGCTGGGTCCATGGGTGCTCACAGAGCCTTAACCACCAGCCAAAGAATGTGCATGGGCTGGACCTGGGCCCCCTACATATATGTGTCATATATGCAGCTTTCTCTTCATGGGGGTGGACTGAAAATCAGAGCAGGGCCATCCCTGACTCTGCTGCCTTTGGACCCCTTTTCCAGAGCTGGGCTGCCTGGCCTGCCTCAGCGGGAGAGCATCCTCTTAGCCCTGCCAGAGTGAGTTAGTACCCGATGGAGGCCCCCCTTTAGAGAAGGGGAAGAAGGGAGTTGGGGGGATATAAGGGTGGGACTTGGAGAAGAGGAGGGAGAGGACTGTGATCAGGCCGAATATTGATTAAATAAATAAATAGATGAAAAGGGGAGAAAAAGCCAAATAAATTATTTCTCCTATAAGTTTCCTTGGTCATGGTATTTCATCACAGCAATAAGAAAGTAACTAATACAAATACTACACAAAATTTCCATTAATAACATCACAAAGCTGTAAGGGTGAAAGATGCCTTGAGCTTACGGTTCCTCAAATTTTTAGCTTAGTGTCCACTTAGAGGTAAAGGATTCTACATCCTAATTCCTTCACAACTTTCTAGCTTTGGAAAATGAGCTGAAATATATGGCTTACTACCTGGAACCCCAGACCATGACATCATTTAAGTCGCCAAATGAGGATGTATGGCACATATTCATGTGACAACAGTCTGTGTTGAAAACTACCTATGAATTCCTGAACTTGGCCCTTCTCTCAGAAGTAAGCAGAAGCTGGCCTTGAATACTCAGCGCAGAGCCGGACAGACCTCAAACCCTATTAGCCTCTTCCTCCACGTCTCTGTTTCTTGATTGAATCATTTTGAGTTTTCACTCTCAGCCTTACTTCTTTCTTGAGACACATTTTAACTAACCCTAACCAATAATGTGTTTATATTTCCTGTCATCCTTTCGAAATACATTCTTTGCCCCAGCACGGATAATCACTCTATTCAATCTCACAATCATAAATATCACACACACAAAAATAAACTGACATTGAGAAATTATGAGTTGATCATAGCTATCATTAGCCTGTATTTGTCTCATAAACTACTGCTATTGACAGTTCAGTAAATCAATATTTAGCAGAGGTTCAATTAGTCTGAGTGTCTTGCAGATATTCGTAAAGCCACAGATTAGATATAAAATTGGTGTCAGAAATTTCAGGTACCCATTATGTTTTTTTTCCCTATAAGAAAACATGTGTGTTCCTTTGACTAGGAGGTTCTTTTCCTGTCTAGAAGTAACATTTTCCCAAAACCACCATGTATATGTGAAAGTGATTACAGAGGACTACAGCTGTGCTTCTCACTGGGTAGAGTCTGCCATGATCACTTTTTAAATCTCTCTAGCACAGATGGACATTTCTTATTAAGTTTGTGGCAATACGCTTTGCAAATTGGATAGTGTCTCTTTGTTACACCTCAGCTCATTTAGATTCCTGTCATATGCAGGCTACTAGTCACCTGCTAGTCAGATTCAACAACTAGAATATATTTATAGTAAAGTCTTGAGCCAAATTTGACAGTTTGTGGAACCGATTAAGGATTTCATTATAACCCATATTATAAATCCTCTTTTGGTCTTTCCTGTTTAACTGCTATCAATTCTTAACACAAGTAGCAGTTTTATATGATAGCATGAAAACATTTGAGCAATTCCAAGTCCCATGAAAAAAATATAATTTTATTGTCTCTAGAATAGCTGTTTCACTTTGAAAGATTTACTGGAATCTGAGCTTCTTTGTTTGCCAGATGAACTGTGGTAAGAGTAGTCAGTGTCACAATACATTGATGGATTGCTTAGGGGAAAATGAACCTTAATTTCCCTTCTTGGTGTTTCAGTGGCGTTCTGGGCAATCTCATGCAGATGAGAAGCATCCCACCAAGTTCAGGGCAGGGATGCTTCAGAACGGCTGATGCAATGTATTCTGACCATTTATCAGGAGAACTTGTACTTGTGTCCAACAGCATTATAGTACATGATGAATGAATCCAGTCTGAGGCAGCATCATTCCTGATTCAAAATGGCTAAGACTTTATTATTACTATTATTATAAGAACTATTAAAGAGGATGCTTTCTTCTCAGCACCTGTTTATCAAGAAAATGGAATGACAGCAAACCTGCCGAGAAAGATGCTACAGAGACACTGCCCTTGGTATAAATCTATTTTAATGCTGCAACTTAGGACCTAGATGCCCTTTGAAAATTATATGATTACCTGGTTTTGCTGCTCTGTGTTGTAAACTGAAGCATGAGGCTGAAGCAGGACGATCTCTAGCTTGAGGTCTGCCTGGGATGTACAGTGAGACTATCTCAAACAACCAAACCAAAGCAGGCAACATGCACGCGCGCGCGCGCACACACACACACACACACACACACTCACACACACACACACACACACACACACACACACACACAGAGAGAGAGAGAGAGAGAGAGAGAGAGAGAGAGAATCTATATTCATGCAATTAGAAAGGAAAATCACCTTGACTATCAGATATTTCCCCACCACAAATGTCCTGAAGTGTCAACTTGTTTATATGATCAGGGTAATGTTTCCTTTGGAAAACACCGCTCTGTTTTCCAAGCAGTTAGTAATGAACACTATGATTTTGTAGCAAGTGGTGTCTCTTGTGAAGCTGTGTGACTTCTTCCCCATTATTCCATCTCTGCCTCTCTTTGACTACTTTTCCCACACAAGCTGGAAACGCACAGTGTGGTGTCAGCAGGGTTACAGGATGCTATGTGCACGGGCTGGACTCCATGGAGAAGCATGTGGCAACTGTATGGAGAGACAGCACTGAGTCTGTCAAAGTGGGAAGTAGCACCCTTGCTGAGGAGGTCCTATCAAAGCAGTCAGAAGATCTCAGTCAACACAAACCATACACCAAGGCGGGAACAGGCAGCAGAGGTGTCCTAGCCCGGGGCCGTCTATCACCATGTGGAGGTTGAATGTCTGAAGCATAAACTGGAGGAGCCGAGCTCTCTCGCTAGTTCCTGTGTGGAGAGCACTGAGATACTAAAAAGGTTCAAGAGACCAGAGAATTTAATGAACTCCGATGCCTGAATTATAATATGTGTGTATTTGTTTAATTTCTTGCTTGGGTCTTACTGTAAACCATAAAAATTAGTCATAGTGCTTTCCAAATTTTTTGTCTTTAGCAAACTTTCTTGGGCTGGTGTTACATGGCTATCTCCTATGAACTGAAACATTCACTCCTGGAATATGTACATGAATGGAAGTAAATGAAACTGCCAAGGCTTAGTAAGCTCCTGAAACTTAGAACACTTACAACATCCCTCCCTAAGTCAAATCCGCAGGAACTGCTGCTTAGTAGTAGAGATCTCGACCCGCAGAACTGCCTGCAAGTTGTTTCGGGGGAATCAGGGATGCGCTTTTAGGCTGGATGGACTTTTTGGTAATGCAGCTGTGGGCAAAGCCTCACCTGCTCTCCTGCAAGTACCTCAGTCAACTCACTGGTTGGTTCACTAAGGCAGACTGGTGTAATCCTTCAATTGGTCTGTTGTCAGTGTTCTCTCTTGTGAACAGGTGTCTCTTTAGGTCTCCAAAGGCAAAGCCACACAACAGTGGTCTTAAGATTAGTGATAGAAGACTTGCTTAGTATATGCATTGCCCTATATCCTAGTCTTAGTTCTACCAAAACAACAAACGAAAAACATCTACAGAAACCCCACAACAACATGAGAACAGAAGCAAGCAAGAACGCTCTCTTAAAATGATATAGTTATAAAAAGGCTTTGGATGGAAAGCAAATGGATCCTTTCATAAAACTGTCAGATGCCAAGGTTTTGGACATAGTGAGCCAAGGAATTAGAAAGAACTAGAAACTTGAATTCCTAAAATACAGAACCTATGTATCTTAATTCACCACATCTGGAAAATCATGCTGGAATCCATACCATGGAGCTTCTGCTTCAAAAGCTGCTTATTAATTTATATTAAGGACTGTAATAATAACTACTATTATTATTATTTTCCTTATAGACTCAAAACACTCTCAGAAGTCTGTTCCTGCAAAGAGAAAGGCTCAATATATGAGGGTATGGAAGTGGAAAATGAGTGGACCTTAGGATGTATGGGGGCAACTTGAAAAAGGGAGTCCAATTTTCCTGGTCAGTCAACACATTAGCTATAGAGAGAGCCATGCAAAATCACACTAAGGTTCAAACTCCTGGTACAAATGAGCCTGTGATCATCCCCACAGAACAACAACAAAAGGAGGCTTCTCTGTGATCTTGGTCCCAGTGATGCCAGTCCTTCTGCTTCAGGTTTTCCTCACCCAGAAGCAAATCTGTGTCCTTGGATTTCATAGCAGAGCCCAATGTGCCACCCTCCTGGCAAGAGTGCAGCTCCTACGTTTGTTGAGCTGAAAGAGACAGGAAGGGAGCCCCAGGGAGGGGAGAGCCTGCTCAGCCAGGGATGTTAGCCCGAACACATCTGATGCCTAAAATCCCATTAAAGCTCCTTCGTAGCAAAGAACAAGGCTGCTATTTGCATCTCAGAATCAAAACACCATCTGATGTTCTGCAAATTAAAGGGGTTAGATCTGTGCGTTTCTTTTATGCTAATGAACACAGATTTTTTTTTCCATCCAGTATCTAAGCAGCCCTGCATGCTACTGTGATAAATAAGTATTTACTCTAAGGAGGGAAAAACAAACAAAAAATAAAACAAAGTTGCTACCCACACTTGCTTGTATAACTCAAGGGCATACTCTTGGCACTCAACATTAATAAACAATAACAGATAATCTTTGGTCCTAACATCTTCCTCATGAGAATGTCATATGGTTATAAAACCAGCCCTAATTTTCTTTACTGAAACCTCTTCTCTCAGCTGCGCTTCTATCAATCCAGGAGCAAACATCAGCCTGTGGTCTGCCCTAATTCCAGCACAGCCGCTCAGCCTATAGTTGGCTGCTATTCCTTGCTCAGTTGCTTGCTTTGATTTAAGCAGGAGAGATTTTCTTTCTTTAATTAGGGCCTTTGTCTAGATCCCCAAGCTAAGCCATGCTGGGGGATTCTTGGTGTTTCACTAATGGATTTCAAAACTTCCCACTTTGCAATTGCTCTTCATATCCTTGTAGGCATTTCAGGTTCAAGGAACAATTATGGATGGCCACCTCTGTGCTTTTGTGACATTGAGGGATAACAGTGTTTTCCTTCTCCATCAAGTATTCTATTGTGTTTTCTGTGTGGACTTAGGCACTTGGCAAAAATTATGGTGGCAGTGGTTAGGCCCTTCCAGCTGCCTAGTAAAGAACCCTTCAATGGATGAAGTTGCATTCCTCAAAAGTTTGATCTCTGGGTAGTTGTTGATGATGTGGAAGGATACGATTCCATTCTTAAGCAGAAGAACTGCATGGCCACTTCAGGGAGGCAGGATGCTTTCTTCTTGACTTGCTTCTATTTGTCTTTAAAATTCATGTTTAAGTATTGGGTTTAAAAATCAAGGAATACTGGGAAGTCCCTAGGCGGTAAATGGGTTCTCCTTCCATATTCTTCTTGAGCATTAGTTCTTTAGAATTCAAAACCCATTTCCACACAAATGCTAAGTGGTTGAGTTATAAAGAGAGCTTTCCTACCAAGGGAGAGAGAATGAGATAATTTATGCAGAGGGCTGAGGGCTGCAATCATTTCGGAATGTTGCATTAAAAAAAAGTAGAATTCTAAGATGTTCTAAATTTAATTATAAAAAGGAGAGGATGGGGATAAGGAAGAGAATTAGTGAACAGCTATGGGCCGAAGCTACCAAGAGACTTCCCCATACTTTCATGTATGAATTCTTTAGATTTTTAAACTAAATCTATTTATTAAATTTATGTGTGTGTGTACCTGGAAGAGCTATATACACCACATTTGTGCAGGTGCACATGAGAGTTCAGAGAGAGCATCTGGTTCCCTGGAGGTGAAGTTACAGTTGGTTTTGAGTCACCTGATGTGAGTGTTGTGTACTCTGCAGGGGTAATAAGCGCTCCTAACCACTGAGCCATCTTTCCAGCCTGTGTTTGGTATGTTTGAGTATGTTAAAACTTTTATTTCAATCTCCTGATGATTTATCCTCTGCACCACCACCTCTTACTTATATATAACTTAAGCCCAATCAGTAGAGAATCAACAAGTCAGTTTCCTATAGACTCCTTCCACACCCAAAGCCCCCTGGTTCAAGGTAAGCTGGCCATCTTACCTATCATTAATGTATGTCCCATGTATGTAGTCTGCCCTTGCCTTTCCAGGTGTGTCTTGTAAAACACGCCCTTGGCTCTTAGATCAGGGAACAGTTTTTTAACTGCTACCTGGCTTCACTGCTGGTAGTTGCACAATCTTGCCTGACAGCCTGGTCCTCTGCCAGAAAACAACTGTAATGATTCAAGAGATCCTCTAATTTCAGAGAACCCTAGGTCTCAAAACTGTTCTTTAACACATTTATACATTACAAATACATAAATGTACATACATGCTTTGGAGTATTGTTATGTACATGCTCATGCACTAAACCAGTTACTCGGTTCTACCATGCTGTGTCAGTGAACATCAGAGCCTGGTCCTTTTCTGGGAAACACCTGCAGTGACTCAATAAATGCTTTTATTTAGAAGACATCTTGGTGTGAAGAATTTCATTTAAATGCATATGTCTATGAGTATTATCATATATGCCTACATGCTCAAAAATTAAATGATGGCTAATTTCCTCTCTCAACCTGCTTTAGCAGACACCATTTGTTTCCATGATCACAGAGCTTCATTTTTTAAGAATTTAAATTTGGTCCCAGGAAGTGGAATCAAGAAGTTCCTCACAAACTCAACTTGCTCATGACGGTACTTGACATCATCATAAACAATACCATAATGAATTTTCTGCCTACATAAGGTACTATTGTCTATCCACATTTTTCTTAACTATAGACTGTGTAAGGCATGGATACAAAGGGACTAAATAAGACAATCAGGGAAATTCTCCTTGTCACACCAATAATTGGTGAACAGAGGCTGACATATGTCAAAATGATTGTTCTAGTCAGAGATACACAAAAGGGTCCACTTGAAGGAAGACTTTTTCCTTCAAATATAGAGAAACAATAAAGTAATAATTTCATTTTTTTCTGCAAGATACTGTGTCTCCATCTCTGTGTGGTATCTGGGACCCTACTGTCACCATGTTGGAAGAATGGACTAGACTGTAAGCACAAGCGTTTTGGCTTCTTTCAAGTATAGTGACAGCGAATGCCGCTATCTATTCGAGTCTACCATGCATTTGCTGTTGACAGCACATAATCTGCTTGCTCAGAGCTTGCTGATACATTAGCTCTGCTGTTTATTCTATATCGAGGTCTGTCCTTAAAACCAACACACTGGAACAATGCCTCTCTTACCTTGAATAAGGTCAGTTGTGAGTGGGTGTGCATCATCAGTATGTTGAATGTTGGGGGTGGAAAAAAACACAAACTATAGTTCTCAAGCTTCTCTTGAACCTCATGTATACCACATACTCTCACTATCATGAGCCCTCCCAGGTGAACAGTTGTTTGCTCATTTGACCAAAATTAGGGCTTGTCACTCATACACAATGGCAGAAAAGCAGATTTTAAGTGCATCAAGATGTCATTTTTCTCTTATAAGGCTGTAAAAAATAAGGAATGTGTGGGAGTGAGAAAAGGGACACTGTGTCTGTTTATATATGTGGCACTGAATAATTATGACTTGTAAGCTAGAAAATGCCATGTAAGAGTTTGAAGGAAACTGTCTCCGTAGGCTCAGATGTTTGAATAGTTCGGGGCACTGTTTGGGAAGGTTTTAGAAGTACAGACTTACAAGAGGAAGTATGGCACTGGAGGTGGGTTTGGGGATTATAAACCTCATGCCACTTCCTGTTTGCTAGCCCTCTACTTTGTGCTGGCAGGATGTGAGTTTTCAGGTTCCAGTTTTCACATCCGTGACTGCTGCTTGATGCCATGCCTCTCCGTCATGATGGATTCATTGCTCTGGAACTGTAAATCCAAAAATACTCTTTCTTCTGTAAGTTGTCTTGGTCACGATATTTTATCACAGTAATAGCAAAGTAAATATTTCAGATTATTTATTGTCCTTACAAAAGCAGTTGCACACTAGCAATATGTCCTATGGGTATGTCCCTCTTGTCCATGAAGGGCATCCAAGAGTACCACAGTACTATTTTTCATTTTGACAAAAGAGGCACTAATGATGCCTGAGATTTTTTTGAAAGTTAGATATCAGGAATTTAGAGACCATAAAAGAAAACAAAAAGTTTAATTGGTTCTGACTAATAAGATGTTACACAGTTTCAGCTTGGGACTACTATGGGGAAATCCCAAGGCTGGAACAACAGTGTCTTAGATAACAAGTGGGTTGAACCACACAGTCTTTCAGAGACACGGAGGTTCCTGGGATGTCCTCAGGACAGGACACTCAAATCTAGATGCTTCCCAGAGCTCAGCAGGAAAGATTCTGACTTGTCTAGATTCTACTATGAGCAACACATCTGACTCCTGGGCTTAAAGATGGTAATGAAGGAACATGTCAAGACACTGGATACAAACTGGAACTATACTGAGAGAGTCCCCAAGCTTCCGTCCCACTTCTTCAGATATATAATTATATTTGTAATTAATCTAAGAAATTAGCAAAAACAAGATCTGGATTATAGATCAAAGCAGCTGGTCAAAGCAAAGAGATGATAGTACCTCATAATTTTAGAAGTGAAAGGGACAAAAAGAGTAAGAAAATAAGTGAACATAAAAATGTCAGAAAAAATTTAAAGATATTACTATAGACAAGATATAAATATACATTTTAAGTACTTATAAGAGTGTGCGAGACAGTTCAGTGGGCAAAAGTGTTTGCTGCCAAATCTGAAGACACAAATTCAGTCCTCAGGGCCCACATGGTGGAAGGAGAGACCCAATTCCTGCAAATGTCCCTATTCGTGTGTGTTCTTGCGCACACACACACACACACACTTACACACAAATGAATAAATACATTACCTTAAGTCCTTAAATGATTACAAAATGTCAAGAAAAAACGAAAACATAAGAAAAGGATAACATAACCTATAGACAGGGAGACTTACAAAGAACAAGAGAAAACTCTAGGATGAAAAAGCATGTTGGTAAGAGCCCAAACTAGAAATTGGATTTATGACTGCTGATATCCAAACACTCTGCAGCAAGAATAATAAATGTTCCAAATAACATACAGTTGCAGAATCCTAGTGAACAAATTGTTAAGTGGAAGAGGCCAAAGGCAACGAATTCACACTATGCGAGTACACATAATATGTATTTCAAAAATGCCGTAGCTATAAATTCATATTCTCTAAGTTGAATTAATAGTCTTTAAGTAGTTAGATGATGCACATGAAAGTTATAGCTCAGGCCATCAAAACTGAATTTTTATATCAACAGTCATTAGAAATGGTCATTTATTAAAAATTAATTATAAATGATTAAGTTGTAATTCTTTACTAACTTATTAAAATTTATTGTGATTTGTTACTATTTGCCACAGCAAAGATAGATGATTTTTAACAAGAAAATATAATACCCTCTTAATAATATAGGGAGACTGCCAATATCAAATCCCACTGTAATGACACATCAGTGACACAGTGTGAAGGCTGAAGAGCACTGACCAAGGGAAGAAAATCTAGGATTCTAAGGAGATCAGTATATATAAAAGCTTGATATATGCTGGTGACTGAGAAGGAGACTGTGTGCAAGGGAGTAATTGAAACTCTGTACTCTGGTCATTTTGCGTGAACATAAAGCTACACTAATGATAAAGTCTAAAATAACCAAAAGTTGATTTATGAGAGGAGTGGTTTTATAGGTTAGTAGAGAGAAGATTTATCTTCTATATTTAATGATGGAAATTATGCCACAAATAAGAAACTATTGTATTCACATAGAAACATGTTTATATAATGATATAAATATAGAAAACAGCTTAAGACCTTGAGAAATATAAAAAACATTATCTTTAGGGCATGAATCACAGAAGAGAAGTTAGTAATAAAAGGCATAAAATAGAAACTAAAGAGTACAATAGAAAATTCTGTTGCATTCAAGTTCACATCTCTGGTACATTAAAATATAACATGACCCAAAGAAAAAAATCAGAGACTAAAAGAGGATTGTGGTTCTGCCTATAAATGATAACCTGTCAATGTCTGGTCTATATAAGGTAACGTATAACATAATTGAGAGCACATTTAAACAGTTCATGTCTAAAGAAACACTTAAGTGTCCTGCCTCTTCATTAATAAAAATCACAAAGGAAGTCAGTTTGTTTTCATCAAATTTTGTGATCACATTGGTGAAATAGCATTTACAGGTGCTGATTGTTATGAAACAAATTATGAGAAAACAATTTTAAAAACATCACTGGGATGCTTAAGGTTGCATGATTTGGAAATACCTAGTAAGGTGCAAGCCTTTCTTATCCTAGCTATTATTACCTTAGAGAAATTCTTGCCCAAAACTCCATGGAAGCAATACATAAAATCTCAGAGGAATACTATTTGCAATAATAAAAAGAACTGGAAGCAATATAAATTTTCACAAAAGAACATATAAATAACTTGAAGTGAGCAGACTACTGTAAAACAGAAAAAGCAATAAACAATAGCTGCATGCACCAATATAAGTAACTCTTGAAATAGAAGAGTTTCTAAGTGTATAAAGCAATTTTGTGGAAGGAAGTGCTTTATACAGTATTTATTTAAATTGTAGAAATACACAGAGCCCTCTCATACACACACACAACACACACATACAGGCATGTAGATATTCCTTGCTTTGTACAGTTCTAATGCACAGAAATTCAGGTTTTTTTTTGTGTGTGAGTTATATATTCCAGCCTCACAACAAGATTCAAATACCATTTTGTTAACTGAAAGGCATAAGATGTATTTAGATGGACAACTGCATACTATAAGTTTTCTTTATACATAGGCAAAATGTTCAAGTTTTATTTCTAGCTCTTCTGTCCCTAGACATTACATGTATGATAAATGTGACTCCTGATGAGTTACAAGATGTCATATTTTTCAAAGTCTGTTAATGACTGTCAGTTACATGGCTGTTATTGTGATCTGGCAGTCACAAAAAAAGCTGGTAGTTGTATTGTCTCTCTGTTTCCCAGGAACAGTCTCGGTGACAAATTATAAAAACAGACCTCGGAAAGAAGTCTGTGGCCAACTAAGATGAAAGTGATCAAGAAATAGAAGAGTGACGATGTAGGCAGTCAGAGGTGAAGTGAGTACAGATGGAACGGACCGCCATGCCACTGCTGGAAGCCCTGCGTTTGTAGGCAGAAGAACACAGCGCGCTGGTCAAGTTAAACAAGGAAAATGGTCGTGATGAAAAAGAACACAGCATTCCAGAAAAACAGACACTGGGACTACGTTTCACAGAAAAAACTCTGGCGACATTCGAAGTGCATAGGATAAAACACGAAGCTGATGAAAAGTTTGCAAGGAGCCTGCATCACTTGCGTTTCGGTGGCAGGGATAAAGCACCGTAAGCGAGGCAACTGAAGGAAAAAAAAGTTTATTTTGGCTGATGGTTGCAAAAGGATAACATGAAATCACGGTGGGGAGGGGTGACAGCGCATGCAGGTACGGAGGAAGGAGCAGGAAACCAAGAGCTGACATCATCAGCGATAAGCAGGAAGCAGTGAGAGTGAACAGGAAGTGAGAACTTTTGCTCTCAGAGCCTGACCCCAGTGATAAATTCTTGTAGCAAGGCCAGACTACCCAAACCTCTCCCGATAGTACAATCATCTGCAACCAGGTGTTCAAACGCTTGAACTACGGAGGGCATTTCTCATTCAAACCACTGCAGAGCCTACCATCAGAAATACCCTGGTATCAACACGCTGCAAATCACACAAGAGGAACACAGGGGCTGTTTAGGGTATTTCAGAGGTTCTTACAGACAAAGAAAATTTTTTCAGTGCTTCCGATGCCTTGGAATATACTTCTAGAAGTAGATACAAATTTCACTATTTTCTCTTATAAACTTATCACAAAAAGACTTTTCAATACGTTGGCAAAAAAAAAAAAATTCAGAGACCATGGGATTGATTATCCTTTGCCTCTGGTCATTCATGGTGCATCAGATGGTTTTGGCCTGTAAATCTGTTTTTACGTCACACCACTCAAGCAAAGAGAAGTGTGTTGGTATGCATGTATGTGTACATGTACATATATGATAAATATAAATGTATACAAATTAAGTCTAAGGGACATAGTCAACATATCATATTCCTTAACAACCGTAGTTCTCATCCTTCCTTTAATACAGGTCCTCATGTTGTGGTGACCCCTCCAACCATAAAATTATGTTCATTGCTACTTTATGACAGCAATTTGCTACTGTGATGAATCATAATGTACATATCTGTATTTTCTGATAGTCTTAGGCAACCCTTGTGAGAGGGTCATTTGACTCCCAAAGGGGGTTGCAACCCACAGGTTTAGAACCACTGCTCTAAAATATGCCAGAGAAATAATGCTTTTCTAGAACATGAAAGTGGTAACAAGAAGCCTAGAAAATATAACTCGCCTCTTGTCGTTGGTTGTCAGTCAATCTTAAGGAAGAAAAAAAAAGCGTCTAGACAGCTCATGGTTGCTTCTGACTGCAAGTCGCTATAGCAAGGGAATCAAAGGGCGCATGCTCACTTAGCCCTTTCTATTCAATTCATGGTCTGTTATGTGATTTCTGAAAACCAACTCTTGTTGAATACGGAAGCATTCACAAATTGCATCACATTTTTCAGGCCACCAAGGAATTCTCTCTGAGGTTTTAGGACCCTACAGCTATGCTAGTCATAAAGGAATCTCTGCGATGACAGATTAACCATGCTTGTTTTGCTTTAAAACCTCTCAGCTTCTGCACCAGCCATGCCAACTTCCCCTTTTCTTATAAGATGTACTTTTTAGCATGGCTCTTTTTCTCATGGTTTCTGTCTTGTGGATCTGGTAAGACAATGTCCTGCATACAGCAACCCTAGCGATGGCTGCTGCAGCAAATGACTATAAATGTAGTGGCTGAATAGAGTGCAAAGTTATCATGTATTCTATATGTCAGAAGTCTCACATGGGACTCCAATGGCTGTGTTGGCAGAGCAGTGCTCTCTGGGGCCCTGTGGGTGGAATCCCTTTCCTTGTCTTTCTGTTCTTGGAGGCACCTGGGTCATCATTATATGATCCCCTTGCTACATCTTCACAGTGAATAGTTGGGTTAAATGCACATGGCATCCCTGACCCTTTTCCTCGTACTTCTAAGGCTCTGTGTGGTTAGATTTGACCTATTTGGTGAAATGTAGAATCATTTCTCCTTCACTGAATCTTGATTGTTAAATCTTGTTTGCTATACAAGCTTACAGATTTCCAGGTTCTAAAGATATGAGCATCTTAGGATATGAGCATTTTCAGGCGTGGAATATCATTCTGCCTGCTAAGGTATCTTTACTGCTCAGGACTGTACATGAATTAAAAATCCTACCATAACTCCCAAACACTTTATTATATATAGAGATTGCTGAATTCAAGTTAAATCCAGGTTGGGCATCACTAATGTAAGCTTTCTGTTGGATTTTGAGTGAAGAAACAAAACAAATTGAAGTCTTATACTAAGATAAAGGACACTCAGTGTGACCACACTTCTATCCCTAGTATCTTCAACCTTCAAATCCAGTCACGCGTCCTGCCTGGTCTGTTCTGATAGCATTTGGTTTATTCCGAGAGAAGAATGAAGTTTCTGCATCACCAACGCCAGTCTCAAACCTATGTTTCCAAAGATGCAGAGAGAGGTTTCACTTTCACATTGCAATGCTATTTTCAGACAGAGCTGCACATAAATCTGCAGTTCGGGCTCCAGATGCAGTCTAGTGGATAATGAGACAGACTGTTTCCACACTGCTAATGTAAAAGACCGTTCGCCGTGGAGACCGCGAAGCCTCCTATCTAAGCAGCACAATGCATTTATCTGAACTTTAAAGGATACGATGCTTCTACTGTGCCTCACTATTGAGGCATTCCATGAAATCCCACAAGCCCAATGAACAAGCCCTGTATTTTGTGAATTTACAGTTTTGTGAATAGCACTTGGATAGCTTTTGATATGTGTTTATTTGACACAAGAAAATGTGCCATTTCCCATCAATAAACTCACAAGGAGTAAAGAGATGTCATAATGAAGTGCTCGGGGCAGGGGGCTGCCCACTGCGGGCACCATCAATGCTGAGAAAGCAGATGTGCACAGTGGCTCTTGGGTTCATCCAAATAAGTTTTTTTTTCCGGTAAAAACTGCTTTCAGAAATGACTGTCCCTTCAGTTTATGTGAGGCAAATCAGAGGTCTGAGCAAACCCTGAACATGTCAGCAAAAAATTATAATTGCTTAAGAAATGTTTGTTGGGATGTTCTAAACCTTCCTGTGGGGCGGAGGATCATCTGGTCAATGAAGCTTAGCCCTCACTTGATGTACCAATTACTGCGAACATCTTCCTAGAAAATTGAGTGAAATTATTTGAATTGCCCACTTTTGTAAAAGAACAGAGTGTGATTTCAAGATTCTGCCTGTCAATTCATTTTCTCTTCCCTCTCTGTTCCTGTTAAAACAAACAAATCAAAGAGAAAATGTGGGAGGAAAATCATTACCATTAGCCTTTCAGTATCAGCTCTGCGAGGCTAGCTGAGGCTTTTTCTAAGACGTGGAAGTCACTATTAACTTCATTGGCACAAAGCATAGGCTATTCCACAGAGAGTTCTGTCTTTTTCTGTTGTACTCCTGCCGTTCCTGCTTTCTCTCTGGCTGTACCAATCACACACAGTCCTGATTTCTGAGGCTGGTCAATAGTATTGTCTCTGCCTGAGACCAACCGTGAGCTCTTACAGGACCCGGCGCGCAGACAGCAGGGTCTAGTCACATGCATATAAGCTTTATTAGAAATAGCTTTGCTTTGTGTTATTTTCCTCCCTAATATCACATGTATGTGCAGCAGGGTTTTTTGTTGTTGTTGTTTTGTTTTTTGTTTGGATCTGGAAGAATCGCAGATTCCCTTGAGGCCTTGTAGATAGCAGCTCTCCAGGGACAATGAACTCCAGAGGGAAGAAGCTGCTGTAGGTACTCAAACTCGGCCCTCTAGAGAACATTGGCAAGTGGATCAAAAAAAAAGTCTCTTTGGTAACCAAGCAGTAACACTTCTGAGATTTGCTGGATTATTGAACAGCATACCCATTGGAAAACCATGCACAGCAGCCTTTGGCTTGTGCAGATCAATGCGTGTGATAAAAGTCTTCTGCAGAGCAGCAACATACTCCTAGAGGTCACCCTTCCTAAGGAAGGCTTGTGTATGATGCTGTTTCACCTTTGCCCTAGTTTCCTCATTTATGACATCTGCACATGCCTCTTGATGCCATTCAGCTATTTAAGCTCCTCTTTGGATGGATGTGAGGTCAGCAAGCAGGGCTTTGGGAAGTCAGAACGATGGTGTTCACCGTTTTTTTTTTTTTTATGTGTTTTACAGATGACACTCCCATCATGAGGGAGGCTGTGACTTACAGGCAGGAGGCCTTGTGCTCCTGTCTGTGGACTGTCTGTGCCCCTTTCTAAGCCTCAGTTCCCAGTGTGAAGATATTAGGAAACAGGACATGTGAGAAGTACACTGCCCTCACAGTGGGAATCATGTCCTTACAATAAAGGGCCTGATGAGAGAGCTCCTTCTGGTGTGCCCTCACCAGAAGGCCACTTTAACACCATCCTGCCCTTTCACATCCAGCCACTAGAACGATGAGATATGATTTACTGTTCACAAGTCACTTGCTAGATGGTGTCTTGTTATTGCAGCCCCCAGATGATGGACAGAGGAAACCACTAGGAAAATTTACAGTTGTTACCCAAAGCCAGGGCCCGAGGGAGAGTAGAACTCCATCCATGTAAGAGCATTTTCCTCCAGGATGGACCAGCGGAATTCAGCATCTTAATTTATCCTGAAGTTCTGTGGACTTCCTTCATCAGCTACCTGGGTTAGCTAACCAAGAGGAGATAGATGTTCAACTGGAAAGTTCTTTTAGGGGCTAGGCTGACAGCTACTTTCTAAATGCTTGAAGCACTGAGGGGGAAAATCTGAATTCTATTTAAAAATCTAGCCAAACTGTAACAAATAATGAGGCCAAGAGGTCACAAAATAAAACACTTCTGTAATGAAAGATGAAGCATTTTAATTAAATACCATGGAACAAGGGCTAAGAATGAAGTTCTATTTGTTCCTAACAGTTTAAACAGATACTCTGCTGAGTCATTCATTGTCTTACAAAAGCTTGCTGCCAAGGATAAGAAAGAACAGCAGATGGAGGAAACTAAGAGAACTGTCTCTAAAGGCAGAAGAACAGAGCTTCTAGTATTTTCTAAAAGGTGCTCCTGTTCATTGGAAACTTTACACAATGCCTTGCCAGAACAAACAAAGAAGACTAGTAGCTGTATTTATACAGTTGCACTTGTTAATTTTTTTAAGATTTAAAATGCTATTCTAATTCTATCATAAGTCTGGGAATATTTTCTACAATAACAAGGCAAGCTTACAACTCTATACTTTATGTAGTGTGATCAGCTGGGCATGCACTTCAAAAATACAAGATATAACCATATCTTGGAAATTTTATCTTAGGGTTGCTACAATGGTTGAAGAGTTCAGAACATTGGTATATCTGTTTCATGTGGCTTAAAACATGCTTATGTGCACCTGGTAACACGGAAAGTATTTGAGAGAGCTTGTAACCTTGTTGAGAAGACAGACAAATGTTCGCCAGCTATAGAACAGAGAGGACTAGGGAAAAGCAATGTCTGCTGGGCATAGCGGCCACCACAGTATTCATGTGCAGCGACTTCTTCACAAGATGAAGCCAGTCAACATTCTAGCCCAGAGCGTGGGGAAACATGCAACCCCCCTTCTTATCTGAAGGGCTATTGACAACTCATGATGCTTCTAGAGGAGGAGGAAGAATCAGTTTTACCTAGGGTAGTGTGGTACTTGGGGGATGGACCATGTTCTAGTGGCTGGCCACATCCATGTGTGTACTTGCAGATCTAACTGGATTCAGTAGGCGAGAGAGAGAGAGAGAGAGAGAGAGAGAGAGAGAGAGAGAGAGAGAGAGAGAATGAGTTTGGGAAGGGAATGTAAGGGGATATGTGGAGTCGAAAACGAGCAGTAGGGGTGAATATGATTGAAAGCATTGCATTAGTGTAAGAAATAATTAATTAAACCATTACACGTATTTCATAGTTTTTCTTATTTATAAGACACAATGCTGGTTAAGAGAAATGAAGTATATCAAAAAATTAAAAATCCCATTTCTACCCTGGATTGTATTAGCTCTTAAAAATGAAAATAAAAATGGCTAAGGTACATAATTTAAATGACGAGGTTTTAGCCTGGAGATCACATAGGGGCCTCCCAGTTTTTAGACTCTCCAAAATAATATGCAAAATTTTGTATTACATGAGAATGCATATTTTATGGCAATAGGGATCACAGATAAGGTTGAAGTTACAACTCAAGAAAAGATAAGGAGCCATTGAAAAGCTTGTTTTAAATATGTCTGTCAAACTTCATGACAATTCTTGATGAGCATTTTGATGTCAGCTTGAATAGCATATGGTTATCATCTTTCAAAATGAAGACAGGGCTGGAGTAGGTGTAGGAACTGATGAGGAAGAAAGCAATTAAATCATCAAATTATAAGTAACTTGGAGAATTTGGAGGCACTTGGCTTTTCTCATAATATTTAACCGCACATGAAGCTAATTATGCTGCCAGATAGCATCAAGCCACAGTGAGAGAATCTGTGAACTTAATGGTCGTTTTTAGAAGCAAGATCATTTTTCTTCAGGAATAGACTCTGTAGTCATAAAATGGCTTACATTTAATAAAAAATGTACAGACATTTGGGAAACCATGAAATACAAGGTGAGTGCAAGTTGATGAATAATTAAGCCTATTTCTGAATACCAGCTAGTGGATGAGCCAGCCGAAATGTTAAAGGAGAACCAACCTGAAGGACATATACCGAAAACGTACACAAGGATTTTTGTATTCTTCTATATGGCCCAATAAAAAAAAGGTTAAAATGTTCTTTCCAGTCTACAACTGGATAAATAAATATGTAGACCATCTGAAGAGATATGTTCAAATACATGTTAATATATAGCTTTTCCTCAGCTTGAGTGAGTACACACATATTACATACATACACACATGTATATCAGCAAGTATCACTTTATGTTGTGTCATTTTTAATGCATGTGTACCATGTGTGCATGTCTGTGTGGTACATGTATCCATTTATGATATGCAAGTGCCTGTGTGTATATGAGTGTATGTCTCTCTCTCTGTGTGTCTTTGTATGTGTCAGTGTGTGTGCATCTGTGTGTGCATCTGTGTCAGTGTGCTTCTCTGTGTGTGTGTCAGTGTGTATGTCTGTGTGCATACACGTATACATATAGATGGCAGAGATCAACACCCACTATCTTTCTCTATGACTCTTCACATTGCTTTTTGAGGAAGGGTTTTTCACTGAGTCTGGAGCTGCCAGCTGACTAGGTTGGCTAGTCAGTAAGCCCCCAAACTCTGTCTCCACCTCACCAGTGCTGGGGCACAGACAGAGCAAACTATGCCGCCTTTCTGTCATTCTTTAACTGGCCACTGTACTGCAATTGTGACATTAATAATCATGTTCTATTATAATCCAAAGCACTTTGACCACAAGATATTAAACTATGAATTCAAACACTAAATGTATTAGGATGGTGACAGGACAGCATCTCCAGTTGAGGTGATGGCACCGCAAGCTTGCAGGGATGCAGCTGCCAACAGGGCTGTAGGCCCTGGAGTCTGCTAGGATGTAGCCAGAAGTCTTTGCTTTGCTAAACATTCCTGTTAAACTGAAGGCTGAGAGTATGGGCTTTGGAGTCAGTTGGCTTGGGTTAGAGTCCAGCTCTGTCACTTCCTATGTGATGTAGTAAATTACTATATCTATCTCAGTTTTCCCATCTGTATCCTAAAGATAACACTATTATCTCCTTAGAATAATTGCAAAGATTAAATGAATAAATCTGTGGAGTGCTTAACTGCACATGACACATAGTAGATGCACAGCAGATGTTGCCTCTAATCACTGTCATAGGACGATCAGTGCAGACCACTGTTATATTTCAGTACCTCACCATAGAGGCTCTCTCCCCTGAGGTAGGCAGGCACAGATAGCTGTAGTCATCTCCCCCCCCCCCCATTACTTTAATGAACTACTCGAGATGGGCAATTTATAAAGAAAACAGGTTTATGTAACTCACAATTGCAGAGATTAAAAAGGCATGCTTTGATATGATGAAGGCTTCCTACTAGGTAGAATTAACATGGAAGGAGAATGAGAGAGATTATAAGAAAGAGATCACTCAAAAGGGAAATAGAGGGGGAGTGGATCTAGGGTAGAGGGGCAGTTGGAGGTAGTTGCGAGGTATGGAGGAAGGGGAAACTGTGGTCAAGATGTATTGTGAGAGAAGACTCTATTTTCAATAAAGAAATAAATGGGTTAATTGTATACATTAGTGGGATTCAATGAGGTGTTTCCACATATGTACCTAGCCTTCCTTTATCTCCCTTGTTCCTGAATACTCTTCTCAACCTCTGTTCATCACTATCTTACATTCTGGTAGACATATCTTAGTTTCCACATGCAAGAGCAAGCAGGCAGTACTTTTCTTTTGGTGACTATTTTGTTACTTAACACATTATTTTCTAGTTCTATTAATTTTGCTGTACTGACACTAGGTGGTTTATGAATACCTATAACTCCAGCTCCTAGGAATCTGCATCCTCTACTAGCCTTTACATGTCTCTGCACACATATGGCATACAGACACAAGTTTATGTGTACATATAAGTAAAAAAAATTAAAGACTCATGTTGAAATAGAATTCCCATTGCCAGGTACTAGGAGACTGGAAATTAACCCCACCATAGCACTTAAATGCAGAACATGTCAGTGTGGGGAAATGTATCATAAACAAAGCCATTGGCGTGGGGCAGTAATCCAGGGGGATTGCGGTCTCAAAAGAAAAGGTGGTGAGACCTGAGATGGGACATTCTGTCCCACTACTTGATGCCCCATGTCACTCTGGGAATGTGCAGAGAGTCCCCACCTTTACTAAGTATCTCATCAGATAAGACCACTCAGTTTTAAACTTCCCAGCCTTCAGGCCCTGGAACAGAATAAGCACTTATTCTTTACAAATATTCAATTTGTTTTACTTAGTTATAGCATCAGGAAATGAGCTACAGCAGCCTGCATAACACTCAAGGCTTTAACAAAATCTTAAAGAAGGATTTCTATTATGAGGATCTAACAATACGTTTTAAATATGTGTTTGTATTATGCCATTGTTGGATGTGGACCTTTTGTGAACCCTTCATTGAATTCCCTCATTTTTCTCTATTAGCTATGCTCCTTTCATTTTTAAAAAACACATATTAGGAAGAGATAAATGGCACAAGTTTAAATCTTTGCAATTAAGCATAAACGAAGAACTAAACATTCTTATTAAATTAAACCTTCAAAGATTGCTCACTCACCCCTTCCTGTTTCTGGCTCATAAATTCTTCGCTGCCTGAGAAGCTACTCAGTGTATAAGTACAGCTTAGCATCTGCAGCAGTTTCTGGTTCCAGGTCACATTACCTTCTCTCATTGAGTATTTCATTTGCTTCCTCCACAGGAAGATCCTCCATGTGTGGTCTCTATAGGTGCCTCTTGTTCTATCGAGTTTGAATGTCTCTACTCCTGAGCTTAAGTCATCTGCCTGCCCAAAAGATCCTCACCGGGAATGGCCTTTCCTTATTCTTACCTCCACCTTCAACATCCTAATAAGGCTGATTATGAAGTTTTTTTAAGAGATTCATATTTTCATTGATTCTATTTTGATCTCTCTACAAAACTTCTTGATAACATTCTTTTTCATGACTCTCTACAGACCACCACATGCCTGATTTGTGCTTTCTCTTTTGGGGCTGATACAACAAAGTACCATAAACTGGGCTTATAAACATTAGGGATTTATTTTTCATGGTTCTCCAAGCTGAGAAACTCATGCAGAGTCAGTACCTGGCGAAAGACCACTCTTAGGCTCATTGACGGTACAGCCCTCTCACTCCTACATTGGAAGAAATGAAGGCTATCTCCTGGGGCATCCTTCGTTAGGACATCTAACCTCATTCATGGGAAATGAGGCCAGGATTAGGCTTCCAAGGGCTAACACCACAACACTGTCCTGTTGCATTGGTGATTGAGTTTCAGTGTATGCAACTGGGGAGGACCAAACTTTCCACACATAATGACTGCTTGTAGTGGGGTTGCCATTGGCAATCCATTTCATATTGTAACTCATTGTTTCTGAATGAGTTGAATTTGACAGAAATAAATAAAGAATAATGGGTCATTCAGTTTTACATAACTGATAGTTTGGAACTTTAAACTTTGTCTTCTTGCATAATATTTAGAACCACCATCATTAAGAACTCACTGCACCAGTGTTTTAAGCTCCTTACATGCATTTGCCTCACTTTATTCCCATAGTGACCTTATGTAACTAAGCATAATTATCCCTATTTTGCAGATGAAGAAATTAAACCCTGTGAAGTTAAATAATGATGTTAATGTCACACTGCTGACAAATGGAGAATTTGAGCTCAGGTCTGTCTGCCCCTGAATGTTGTGTGCTTAACCAAAGTTTCTACAATTTCCTGGTCATAAAGTTCTTCCATGAACTTCTTAAGAACAAAATTCTCAGCTCCACTCTGAGAATATGAGGCAAAATCTCTGGGGGAGGAGTCTGGTGTTGATAAGGGGATTTTTATGATCAGGCAAATTTAGAAAACATCCACTAGCACAATATGGGTTGCTAGTGTTTGTAAAGTATTTTCTTGTATATGGCTTGAGTGCTATCACAAAATGTTCCTTTCAGTTCAAATCAACTGAAGAAGCAAAAAATTGTAAGCCTACTTCAAATAGGTGTGCCATGCCCCGAATACCCATGGTCTAAAGCTGACCTTCACCAGCATGGAGCAACACGAAGGTGTGAGTGGTTCTGGCTTAACAGGGCCTACACCTTTGTGGAGGGCTCAGCTGTCTTTTGGAATTTATGCTTTTAAAATGAACCATCCTGCATATTCATCCTCACCTGGCCTTCCAATCTATGTATCTGGTCTAGCCCAGCAGTATATGCAGCAGAAACTCCAGGTTACAATGAGAGATGACTGGTGTTTGGAAAATAGCACCAATTTTGGTTTTGGCCTTGGCTTTAAGATTCTAGGAAAGACTTCTTTAACTGGGGAAAAGCCAAGCCTTAACATGGAAGGTGTAGATTAGTGAAGAACTAGATTTGAATGCAGGTAAAGACTCTTCCCAAAGGGATGGGAAAGACATAGGTCCTACTGTGCACAGGGTTTGGAAAGGGAATAGCAACTTCTTGTGCTGAGGAGCTGCTCATGGCTAAACCTGGAATGAGGACTTCAGGAGGCTTAGATGATGAATAAGAAGTATTCTTTGTGGGGTCCAGCTGTTTACACAACAGTGCAGTTCATGTCGGACATTGACTTTACAACTAGAGGATTTGAGTGCATGATAGGCAGGGAATCAGAACCAGCATTGCCCCCACCTCCAAAATATGCTGAACTGCTGTGTCCCAGGTGAGTTTCCTTGATTTGTTATCACAACTTCCTGCTGGGGGTATTAAAACATGCTTTTTTTCTGACTCCAATAAGCGAAGCTCTTGGAAACTTGCTTCTACTTTTCTTTGGTCTTGGCCCTTTCCTGAATATTGTCCTTGCTTGAGTATTGCCCTCTCCTGAATTTGCTTTGGCTTTTCTGCTATAGTATCTCACATCCATGAGTAAAGTAGAGAGCTAAAGAATTATGAGACCCTGGCTGTGACTGGCGAACAATGACATAGCTCTCCCTGTACTCCTCTCCAGCATTTCCTTGACTAGCTTGAACTTGTCATTAGAATCACTTTTATCTTTTTATAGAACTTTCTGCTATTATTTACCTCAAAATACTATATCAATATTTAGAACATCATTATCTTTCTGGTTCTGGGTTACCTCACTCAGGATGATCTTTTCTAGTTCCATCCATCTGCCTGCAAATTTCATTGTTTTTAATAGCTGAGTAGTATTTCATTGTGTAATGTACCGCAAGTTCTGTATCCATTCTTCCATTGAGGGACATCAAGGTTGTTTCCAGATTCTGGCTATAACAAATAAAGGTGTTGTGAACATAGTTGAGCAAATGTCCTTGCTGAATGGTGGAGCATCTTTTGGGTATATTCCCAGGAGTGGTATGGCTGGAGGTAGCACTATTCCCAGTTTTCTGAGAAAGTGCCAAATTGATTTTCAAAGTGGTTGTACAGTTTGTACTCTCACCAGCAATGGAGGAGGGTTCCCCTTTCTCCACATCCTCTCTAGCATGTGCTGCCACTTGAGATTTTGATCTTAGCCATTCTGATGGGTGTAAGATGGAGAGGACCTAGTCCCCTGATCATATATAGCCCATAGGAAGCTCAGTCACCACGTGGGTCCTTGAGTAAGAGAGCAGGGGCTGCCTCTGTCATGAACTCGGTGGCCTGCTCTTTGATCCCTTCTGCCTGGTGATGTGGCCTTGCCAGGCCACAGAGAAAGAGCACCCAGGGAGTCCTGATGAAACTGTATAAGCTAGGGTCAGATGACAGGACAGGAGGACTCCCTCTTTCAGTGGACTAGGGGAAGGGGATAGAGAAAGAGTGAGAACAGAAGGAGGGAGGGAGGGGGCTGCAATTGAGATACAAAATGAATACATTATAAAAATTAAATAATAATAACAATAAAGAATATCATTATTAATGACTAATATGTAACTAGTGAACAATCACTAAATTTGGCTTCTTATATTGAGATATGGTGGCTGCTGGTGGTATAATAGGCCATATTGCTATACAGTGAGCCTTGTATAAGCACAATGATATTCTCTAAAACAATAAAGAGTAGAATATAGTAAACATATAAGCCAACAACCTACTCATTATTAAACATTATGTACTCCCCAAATTCAATAAACTGTAATTAATGCTATGCTAATATGCTATGTAATTAATGTTAAAACTACTATGCTAAAATGGCCATAATGTCTCTACCCAGTAGAAAATTTCCAGCTCTCTTATAATCTGTGAAGGGAAGACCACACTCATATCTGAACCTAAGACTTCTCATGGCTGAAGCATAAACTCTTTCATGGAGCCATGTTCCATTATGGTCTTGTGGGATCTCTATCATACACATAAGAGCCCTCACGTCCTAATCAGAGATGTCCTAAAAGTCACCCAAGTTTGCTTTCTGATTCCCTATGTCTCTTTATCCACTCCAGTGAAAAATCTTCATTAACTATTAAACTTCTATCATCATAGAAAACTCTTCTGGGGAGCCCTGCTTCAGAGTCCTAGCCAGCAGAAATGGGAAACTTCTGGCTTCTCTGTGCCCTGCCTCATACACGGTGGAGAGTGGATTTCAGAAATGAGGGCTCTGTCTTCACTTTTTAAAGACTTTAGATTTTGCAAACACCACACAAAAGGTTACAGATTCGAACTTGTTATGGAGTTCTCTTCCCACATATACATAGATCTGATCTGAATTAACAATCAGTTCATCACCAATTCAATGTTTTAGGTTTATAAATGAGAAAGTAATTTCCTCACTTAAAACAAAGCCCCAAACTCCAGGTCTAAGCCTCTTATGAATTATGAAGGTGGGTCACAAGGACTTTTTGGAGTCCAGGGATAGACATCTGCCTCCTTCAGCCATTGTTGACACTGCCCCTGGGGCATTAACAGATCAAAAATTCTGTCTCATTTGCCTTCCTCTCCACCACCAGTGACACTAGCCTCCAGCTGTTTTAAGCTCTCAATAGTGGTTGCTTTGGTTAAAACAGGCTTACGATTGAGAGGAGTATCACAAAAGGAAGTACAAATAATTAAATCTGAAGGTCAGAAAGAGCGTGTGTGTGTGTGTGTGTGTGTGTGTGTGTGTGTGTGTGTGTGTGTGTGTAACATTACCAGAGGGAAATTCTGAATGACAGCAGAAAGAAGAAACCATATAAAATTTTCTTGAAAATAAGTGTAATTCACTTTTTCTTGGTTCTCTAATACCTGCTCTTTGTGTACTAGGGTAGAGAAGGAAAAATTTTGGGAGAGGCATGGCTGCTGAAGTTGTGTGTCCCACAGAGGAATGGACTAAGCACTTTTCAAGCACAGACTTTTGTAGGAACTGATGCTCAGAACTGTCTGGTTTTAGACTTCTAAATAATTATTGATTTATAACTCTCTAACCTGCAGAAATGAGGAGCATCAGTTGTGATTTGGTCGCTAACAGTGAACTGTGAGATCCTGGCTCCAGTTCTTCCATACCTCAAAAAAGAAACAGTGAAATCAGCTTTATTATAGAAGCTACCCTGAAGTTTGGCTTGATTTCTTGCTCACATACAAGATCAAACAATTTCTTGTTGCTATCATCAATGCAAGTCACTTTTCTTTCTTTGTCAAGAAAAACACAGACATAATTTCAATATATCTACCTGGCCATAATAATTAAGCAATGAGAAATGAATTTTTCTTAGGTAGTATGAGAATTAAGAGGAATGTTCTATCACTTTAAGTGATATAAGAAAAAATTCATTTAAATAATAAAGACCAATGAAGATCAGAGTATTTCCAGCTTTAACATCTGGATGCTGTTTTTTCCCAAATTCAGTTTCTAGATGTTACATAATAACATACAATGTAGTTTTCAAATGTTTACTTCCTTTTTTCTTTCTTTCCTTCCTTTTTTTTTCTTTCTTTTAGATGAAAATTTCTTAGGTTAACTTTACATCTTTAGCCAAACCAAAAGAGGGATTTGGAACTATCATACAGCAATTCTGGCTTCTTAAACTCATTATCTTGTCCTCTCAGCATATCAATGGGAAAAAAAGCCAACATAACAGACACATATATCTCCTTTCCATCAAAGGCCATATTTTAAGCACAAGTCTTAAATTTGCTCAAATTCAGCATAATAAAATTAATTCCTGAAGGGCTAAAGACTGTAAAAATTGATTAGGGGAATCCACTAAAATTGAATTAAGAAATACTTAGTGCATTAGACAAAGGGATTATGGAAAACACTGTTGAGCATCCCCATTGTCTTCGCTCTGAGTGAGTCTGGAACACCCTGAGTGGAGGAGACAGGGCTAGAATCTTAATGGGCAGAAGACATTCCTTCATCAAAACCCAACTATCTTATGGTTAGCTGCTTTCTAGTCACACTTAGGAACTGAGGGAGTCTTGGTTATGTTTTGATCTAGTACCCTGCCCTGCATGTATCACTCTGCAGACATTCATTTACTTTGACACAATTGACCCCTGAAACCAAAGCTACAATTAATGAGTACAACAGGAGTATTCTTTCCTCTTATTTTGGGACTGAATACTCAAAAATATATTTTTTAATGTTGTTCTTATTTTATGTGTAAGGATGTTTTTTTTTTCTATATGAGTTTATGTGCTTCACACTTGTGTAGGTGCCTGAGGAGGCCAGAAGAAGGAGTCTTATCCCCTGGGACTATAGTTAAGGGTGAACATAGGCCACACATATGTCCTGGATATTGAGCTCTGGTCCTTTAGAAGAGCAGTGAGTGCTCTTAAGTGCTGAGCCATTCCTTTGGCCCCTGAGCACTTATTCTTAATAGCACTTTGTCATGCCAAAGGTTTGGAACAAATGCAAATACACTATTTTCTATGTGTATACCTCTCCTGAATTTTTAATCAGATTTCATTCTAAAGAACATAATAAATACCTTATAATTTAGTGCTATTTCTTTTTCAGAACAGAGTCTTGCTATGTAGCCCAGGCTGGTCTCTATCGAATTGATGATTCTCTTGGTTCAACCTTTGGAGTGCTATGATTACAGGAGTTCTCCACTATTCTCGAGACTTATTATATTTTATTTTTAATCCTGATGATGATAAGATTGCTACTGAAGAACTCTTGGTAAACTTTATGGAGAGCCATAAAATTTGTTTCCATAAAGTTCCAAGTTTCCAAGGCCTGTGTGTAGTTGGACTGTGAAAGGGAGCTTTATGAAAAGCCAAGTAGGCATCTTAAAGTAGGTGAACTGGAACACAGTTTTAATTACACCAGAGTGAGGTAGTTTATAGCTCCCAGCTTTGCACCTAAACAATAGGTTTGAAGCACTGACTAATTGTAATTTTGTCAGTAATAACCTTGAGACATGAATAAACAAAAGCATGGAGCGCTCACTTGGATCTGTGAGGGGCCAGGAGGGTTAATCTAATTTAGATTAAACAATGAGTTCTATAAATTCAGTATTTTGTGTGCATCTTAATTTAGAATTGCCAGAGAAAGTATGAAAACTTAGCCAAAGAGTTTTTTAATCTTTAATTTGAAGATAATCATCAGATTCAAGGGATTTCCAGAGTACAAAAGAGTAAGTTTTCATTTAGTTAAGATGAATAAATGTGCAAAAAGCTTGTGGAGGTTAAAAATAGTAGTGCATATAAATCAAATGATAGTTCCTCTCCAATACCCCCAGAGCAAGAATTGTCTATGCCAGTTTTCTGCAATTCATCATACTGTACCTGGCTGTGTGGCCTCTGATGCTAATCCACATTGCCTATTTAAATTGTTTGTGGTTAGTTAACCATTTGTATTAATCTAATGGGCACATTGGAGAGGTTTGGTGTGGCAGGAATCATTCTTAGCTCAGGGTTTTAAACTTTTCCTGAAGTACAGAAAGGGATTGACACAGAAGAAATGTCTACTCTTTGCTCTAGATTCCTGGGACTGGACTTACACTCTTGGAGATTAAATTTTGGCCACACAGACAATTTGATAGCCATTCATGAGTGTATGTTGATATCCCTGTGATAATCCTAGATGGCTGAAGCCTCAGTGGTGTTTGCTAGTCGTTGATGCAGACTGAGGTGACACATTCGCACTCCAAGTGAAGCGAGTATGGAAGATGTGCATCAGAGATCCTCTCAGACATCACCCTATACATCTTTTTATTTGGCAAGCCTTGATTTGTGTTTTTCATAATGTAATTCTGAGGACTGTACTTTCCTCAGTTATGCGAGTCATCTTAATGAAGAGAGCTGGAATCTCCCAAGGTGTAGAGTTGGTCAGGCTGTTGGTGTCAGAGCGAAGGTGCTCTTACTGGGGGACTTGTTCATAAGTGGTGAGGATAACACTGACTTGAGCAGATGCTGTCAGGACTGCGTGGTGTCTTGCAGAGGTGATTCCAATGAGTGGGGATTCCTCTGAAGAAAATAAAAAGGGTGGAGATGAGGTGTGGGAGAAGATTCTAGAACAGCGGGTGGAGAGAGACTTCTGAGATCAACACTGAGAAGTCCATGTTGAGATGAGGCCTGTGCCTGAGGTTTCAAAGTTCCAGAAGTGGCCACAAGACCAGCATGTTGGAGGGATAAGATGAGTATGAGCTGGAATGGGGGGAGGGGCATGGCCAGGCAATGGGGCTGGTTGTGCAGAACCGTGTGATGAGTGTGGAGGCCTCTATCCTAAGTGTGATGGAAATCCATCAGACAAAACACAATCTAATTAATGATGCTTTGGAAACTTCCTCTGCATATTAAGTGGAAAAACCTATGATGTTGGCAAGTTAACTTGACTTTCATTCTGGGGTATTTATGTGTTTGTTTGTTTGATTTTCGAGATGGGATCTTGTTATGTAGCCTAGCCTGGCACTGAACACGTTCTCCTCCTACCTCTACCTTCCAAGAGCTGGGGTTTTATGTGTGTTTCACCACATCTGGCATATGTTTATATTGCCACTGGGAACCCTCTTGCAGTCAGTCATCCCAAGGCAGGATGCATAGGTGATGCTTTTTTATATATAGCCTTGTATGGATGCTGAGTATATCTATATGCTATGGTACAGATGCAGGCTGAAATACTAATGAGTAGAGAAAGACAGATATAGCTGAGGTGGAGGGTACATCCTTATTCAAAGTAGAGCAGTGGGCGGTACTTTCCATGTCTGGGTTAAAAAAAACAGCATTAAAACATAAAAACGTGCATTAAAACAGCAAAGGAACACTGGCATAGTTATATACATCTTAAAAAGCACACACAAAAATCTCAGTTTTCAAACATGCAGATCCAAAATGACCTTTCAGGTAAATTCAATCTGTCACCTGTTTGTATCAACAAAATGCTATTGGCATCCAGCTGTGCTACTTGGTTTACATATTGCCTATGGCAAGTTTTGAGTGACAGGGCTGAGGATTTGTGACAGAGATCACTGGCCCACAAAAACTACACAGTGCCCTCCTGGTCCTTTAGGGAGAGTGTTTGCTGACCCCGAAGCTAGGTGAGAGACAGTATTCATGAACACTCCTTGCAAGGCAACCACGGTCTGTATTTTCAGGTTCACACTGTGCTCTGTAGGGTCCCCCAGCATCTCTGAAGGGAAGGCACAAAGAGCAGTGAGCAAAGAGGGGGACAAATACTAGTCAGTCAAGGAGAGGAAAATGAGGGGCTGGGTGCAAGATAGCATGGTACCTGGGACTCAGCCACGGCTGCTGAACTCCGTCATCCTTACCACTCCTTCTGTGCTAACAGGACTAGCTGGTGATGCTCAAACACAACCCACCAGATGGAGTCAAGGTGGGACAGATGGAGGTATTGATAATTGGACACTATTTGGAATCACCTAGGAGACACACCTCCTCATACACTTGTGAGGGAATATTCAGATTAAGTTAACTGCTTCTTAACTGTGGGCAGCTTGATCCTATGCTTGACTCCAGGGCTAGGCTCCTGGAGTTGATACCAGGGAGAATGCCAGAGGAGGACTAACATCACGCTGGCTTCCTGAGGACCATGTCACTAACCACCTCAACCTCCTGCTGCCCTGAGCTCCAGGCCATGATGGGCTGTGCCCTTGAACTGAGAGCCCAACTAATTCCTTCCCCCCTTTAGGTGGCCTTTGACAGGGTGTCTTATCATGGTAACAGAGACTGTAACTAACACACAAAGGGTGGAGGATCTACACCAGAGGAAAGGGATAGGAAGACAGGCATCTGTGTTCTGATATTGAACCTGCCACCCTGTACACAATGAACTGTTATCATGAGGGTGGACATGCAGGTCACCAACATTCTGAGAGTCCCAACTCTCAGTGGTACTAATTAGACTTTTATAGAATAGCAGAGGATACCTGGACTTTAAGAAAAATAGTGACGGACTTCCGGTTTTCTCATCGACAGTAGAGATAAGGCTGCATGTGGCAAGCCTGGAGAGGGTAAGAGATTACACAAAGGTGCAGGTGTCTAGAGAGAGTTGGGGTCTGACTGAAGGGGTGCTTGATTCCAAAGTGTGTGCTCTTCATGCTGTCTTGCACCTTGTTATTCTAAGCCTGGTCCATCACTGACCAGGGCAGCCACTCCATGGAGCATCTCAAGTCCCAGTCCAGATCTGGACCATCATTTTTATTGTACTTATATCTCAGGTAAATTCTAAGAATACTAAAGTCTTGGCTAAGGCAATGGAGGATAAAATGTTCAAAAATTCATTGCATACGTGTGTGAAACTGTGAGATTTTTTTAAAGAGGTGTGCAACACAATCCTATAAGGTTTTCGAGCTCTACTCTGTTTCCCATTAAGAACCCAAACTTCCAGCCTTTTGAATCCTTAGCTTTATAAGAAACCCAGCTGTGGTCTTGTGTCCTTTCCTCTATAAAGGCCAGAGGTAGGATTCAGTTCCTGGAGTGCAGCATGGATTAAGCTAAAATCTGCTTTATTGGGTGTTTTTCTCAATTCCCAGAGGGTCCCACAGCAGAAAGTTGTAAAATCAATAGGTAAAGCCTTGTTGTCTCTTGTGAGTAGTGAGTTTTCTGAGAGAAGTTCAGCAGAGGAATCTGACCACATGGATCCATGGTATGGAAAATAAATTCTTTCCTGGATGTGGAATGTGGTCACTTCTGTCAAGAGTACCTAGTTCAGGAAGAGATGAGTGTGCAAGAAGAGGATGAGCAGCCACGGGACTCGCCAGCCAGCCACATCAGCACAACCTTGCCTAGACACCATCCTCACACGGATTACCTTGAGGGAAGTCATTCTTTCAAAGATAGGCAGCGTTTGAAATGGTAAGCCCGAAAATCAGTTACACACACACGAATGCATATGTCCACATACACTTACACACACAGAATCATATAGCTTCAAAATAGACTCATACTTTTCCAGTTGTAATCATTTTGCTTTCCATTTCAACAGTGAATTTGCAGCTGAAGCTGAAGTCAAATGATCAAATAATATTACAGCGCTGAGTCCTTCCAGGGTAATGGCCCTTCACTTCTCATTTTTTGAAAGTCACCAGAGAGGCTGGGAGATAAAAACAAAGGTTCTCTTCCACTTAGGAAAGTTGCTGTCTTTGTTAATTGGACCTGACCTCAGATGCATCCTGGGGCTGGTTCCTTAATGGGCAATGAGCCTAGGTTGTGAGCTTGAGCATCTCCCTGCCTTGGCTTCTTCCTAGAGCCTCTCCTGCCTTACACTTGCAAGCAGCCAAGAGCAATAGTAGAGCAGACTGGGACATTTAGGAAAACACAGGTTAATGGTTTCCTCAACCTCTTACTAAACAAACCGAATGAGCCAAAAGCTACAAACAGACAGAAAGTCTTTGTTAGAAACAGAAGCAAAGCTAGAGGAGAAGCGACATATTTTACGCCCCTGCCTTCCCACCTGCGTGGGCTGCCTATTAGGGCTTTCAGATGGGTTGGGCTCACAGCAGGTTTGGTGAGGACTGACACCACATGATTGAATTCCTAGGCAGGGGACCGGGTCATAGTATCACTCTAAGCTTCCTCATAGGTCCTGGCATTCATCTCAGCCCTGTGGTAGTTTCAAGCTCTCTGTACCTGTGCTTTGCCATAAACCAGCTGTGAGACTCTGGACCAGTCACCGAACCTCCTACGACCCATCTCACTCATCTGTGTAATGAGAAGTCTGTACTGCCTGACCTCTGAGACTCTTCCATCTTCCCGTAGGAGGCTGTGTTCTCTGTTCTTAGTTAGAGATATACTTGATATAAGAGCGTGCCTATGTGTGTGTGCTTTGCATGTATGTGCCTATACTGTTACAGTAAAAAACTGGGAATAGAAGCTGGACATGGTGGTGCATGTCTGTAATCCCAGCACTCAAAAAAGGCAGAGACAGGCAGATCGCTGGGAGTTAGAGGCCACTCTGCTCTACAAAGTGAGTCCAGGACAGCCAAGGCTATACAAAGAAACCTTGTCTTGAAATAACAAAACAAACAAACAAACAAAAACTGGGAATGGAAAGAAAGAATCTTTTTCTCAGGATGTATTTGCTGTCAGTAAACAGATGTATGCATTGTGGGATGTCCCTGGTGTTGATCCCTCAATGATTATTCTGAGAAGACTATGATTATAGAAAAATTTAAAAAAAGCAACTACACACATATAGGGTAAAGTGCAAGTAGTGAACTTTAGTTAGTGACCAATATTGGGATGGAGACAAAAGGAAGGGATCCTCTGAAGCATTCCACTCTCACCCTACACAGACTGTCCGCAGGCCACCTTTCTCTTCTGCTGAGTTGGGAGACAATGTTCCATGCTGATGGCACAGGGAAGCAAGGCAAGCCAGAAGCAGAGTGTGACAGATAAGAGAAGTCCTTAAAGAGTCCAGAGTTCCTAATAAGCCACATTGGAATTCCATAAGGGAATTTCAAAGCCCAGGGCTATGAACTTTCTCCACTTGGGTTCATTCTTGTAGTGAAGTCTGGGTCTAAGCTCAGACCTGGCCACAGCTTTTCACATCTGTCTTAACGTATGTTTTTAAGAGCTGAATCCTTTCTAGGCATCTGGCATATCTCACTGTTGAGATCCCTGAAGTATATCAGAAATGTACTTATTTTTGAGGAATCCATAGTCAGGACTGGGAAATCTCCCCTCTGCTAAGAATGTGGTTGGTCACCCTCTTCCGAGGCATTATTTATTCTTTCCCATTTCCAAAATCATCCTTCAGTATAAACAATGTTGAATAAAACTTACAGGAAGCCATTCATTGCTGTGAGCATTTTCACTGGGTCCCAACAGACCATAGAATGATCCAACAATTGAATAGGGGGTGATACTCCAAATTCCTATGGTAATAAATCTCAGCTAAGTGGTTATATGACCAGTGAGAAGTAAAGGGAGAAGAAGAAAGCCAAGTTTCCCCAGCAGATCCATGGGCTTGACAATGAAGTTCCCTCTTCTTCAACTCTCAGAGTCCTTTAATTCTTACAAAATAAAGCCTACAATGACATGATGTTAACCAAGGTGTCCTTTGTCTATAGTGTTGTCCTTGTGCCTGCCTCCAAGGAAAGCAACTTCGAAATAACCTATCCACATTTTGTTCTCTCCTTTGGTGCCTTCCTGCTATAGGCCTTTGCTTGGCCACTATTTCTTCCATCTGACAGAATAAAGCGTTAGAGCTCAAGAACCACAAAATAAAGCCAGTCAGGGTATTTGAACTGCATTTTGCTAACCTCTTCCTTTGGGAGCCTCAAGGTCCAATAGGGTGAGGAAAAATAAGCACAGTTGGGGGTGACCTGTCAAGGGGAGGAGCGGGGAATGGAGCTATATCTTTTTTCCATTAATAACAGATGGGGAGACGTCTTGCCAGCTCTTTCCCTTTTCTCTCATGCCAGAACCAGCTTTGCATGTATCCATGTACAATGTCAGAAGACACTGTTGTGCTGGGAAGAGCACAGGGCATACACCTGCTTCCTCCTGCAGGCCAAACAGGAAGACTACCCTCCTCCGTTATCCGCAGAGTGAGATTGGAGCCTGTGGGAGAGTTCTGAACCACGGGAGGTTGGCTCCTAGGGAGAGCAGGCGTGGCCACCAGTCTTCTCTGTTCTCATACTGTCATGAGGGAATGCCGTGAGGATGGAGGAGCTACTTCATTCAAGCAGCGTGAGTTAGTTATTGTCTTAAGTTGTTGAGGTTTCAGAATCTGCATTGCAAGCTCAGCCTAGACTCGGTAATTCAGCGAGCCAGGTGAGGAGGCGGGAACCTCCTTGTCCCCAATACTTCTCGCTTCTCAGTGACTGCCTTTGTCTAGTTAGGCATTCTTCAGGGCTCATCAGTCTTATTTTAGAATGAATTAGCCCAGTGAGACAGCTATATGTTATTAAATTATATTCTACTTTCAAGAGAGCAGAGTCTTTATGACTGTGGAGGAAGCAGCTAGTTGAGACACTTTGGAAGGATGGGACATTCTAGGGCTGGCATTGGGGCAGGAATGGTATCCACTCTTGGTGAGATCTGGCATGGAGCAAGGAAAAGATCCTAGGAACATGAAGTTCTGCATGAAAAAATTTCTAAGGTTAAAAGGTTAGAGATTAACTTCAATGCTTTCCTAGCAAACCCAAGAACATAAGAGTCGTGCTTTCTCATTCCAATCCTAACATCAAGTCTAGTGGAATGTAGTAGATAAGAGGATTCTAAAGGAACCACATGGACCTATCTAAACCTAGTTCTGAAATAAATTTGCAAGCCATGTCTCACAGGGACCAGGAATGGGAAGAATCAAGAGAGTAAATGAATTAAAAAAAAAGGATTTATTTAGATTTAGGACCCTTTCCCTTTCTTGTCTCTTTCTCTTTCTTATCTCTTGCCTCCCTGAGGCAGCAAAGTGAAAGGGAGATAAACAACCTTTCTACTCTCTCCGCAGCCTGGGGAGCTGCTACCTCTTCACAAGGAAAACTGGCTTCTCTTCCTCCCCTTGCTCAGACCACTAAACCCCACAGGAGATGTTTTATAGGTAGTGACTCAGTGTGTGGGCAGGGCTGGCTGCACTGACTCTCTGGGTGAGGGAACAGCAGAGCTGAGCTCCTGGATTGCAAAATTCTCGCAGCAAACAGAGCACATGGGCTTTCCGTTACTCCGGCATAGCTGATGCCTTCTGCAAGGAAGAACTGTCCACAGCGCTCTGGTTACAGCTCCACCACCACCTCCAGAGGGACATTTATCTCTGTCCCTCCAGTTCTCTCAACCTAGACTTGCACATCCTTCCTGTCTTGCTTTCTCATCTTTTGATGCCGAGTTACCTCTGAAGCTTCAAGAAATTGAATTTGCATCTTAAGCGAGCTGTGTGAGTGCAGTGTCCTGCCTGTCAGCTCCTGTTGCCTGAGCCGTTCCTGGTGTGGGCAGGGAGGCAGTCTCAGGGAACACATGCCTCTAATTTGTTTCTGCCTAGGTTTATTGAAAAGGCCTGCCTTTGTAGCAAACTTTCCCCTAATTAATTGTTTAAAGTCTATATCCCTAGAGGCAAGATGGTAAATCTTTACTTCATATGGCTGAGAGCAAAACAATTACCCAGCAAATCCTGTATTCCTGCAATTAATTATAGTCACTATATACAGTAGAATAAGATTTCTGCCTTCAAAAACTGACTTTTTTTTTTTAGTTAATGAAAGTTTCCCAGCAACCTCAAAGGGTGTGCTCAAATTTAAGTTGGAAAAGTATCTATTCTCTAAATGGTTCCTCTGTTTTCCCCTAGGTTTCCCTAGGTTAAACCTGCGGTTTAAGAAAGATGCATAATTTGTCTGCGATTTTTATCATAGCAAGCCATCCATCACTAGTCACACTTCAGTTTCATTTAGATCGGAGCTTTGTATTTGGATGTGTTTAAGGGTGGAACAACAGCAGACACCCTGTCAGGGCCTGTATATGTCACAGCGCTGTAGGAGAGGCATGGGGCAGTCCTAATGGAAGGTAGCGATTTGCTCTAGCACTTTGATTACACGAGTCTGTGAGTTCAGATGAATCAGAGTAAAGGCTGAAACTCAGCAGGCCTGAGAAAATCACCTGCATCCTGAAACAGTTGGGCAGACCTTACAGAAAACCTTTCAACTTTACAAGTGAGCCTAGAACTGGGGCCTAACGCAGTGCTCCTTCCTGGAGGGCTGCTGGTGCTGGGCTCCTCCAACTGAGAAGGGGTGGGAGGTTTTCTCTCTCCTCAGACAAAGAGGTGAAAAGAAAGAAACACGGAGAGGAAGAGTGGGTGTTTGACGGTGAAACCTCTTTTCCTGAAGCTCTGAAGGGATCTTAAGTACCTTAAAGCAAGCTCATGACCACAAATTACAGCATGACTTGTAAGGGAATTGATAAAACATAATGAATCCAAGCTTCTTAGTCTGATATGGACGGTTAGGGCTTGTGTTGGGCTAAGACCCAGGGCAATATATAAAAAATTGTACATTTATTTATTTCATTTTATGTATATAAATGTTTTGCCTATGTCTCACATCTGTGTCTGGTGTCTACAGAGGTCAAAAGAAGTTGTATGTTCCCTTAGAAATGGAGTCACAGGCAGTTGTGAGCTGCCATGAAGGTGCTGGGAATAAAGGTGGTTAAGGCAAATGCTCTTAACCACTGAGCAATCTCTCCAACTCTCCAAGCTGAGTATTTTTTAAAAAGGCACTAGAACCTAACTGGTCTTTGACAGAAGGAAGAACATGGAGTTAAAATTCAGTAGTGGCCTGGAGTTTCTATTCTCTGCTCCAACTTCTGGGAATTTACAAGGAGGGATTGGGAATTTGCTGCGTAAGTGCATGTGAAAAGAAATAATTTGTTCATTTGTACAACAGAAATGCCAATGCTGACCTTAGGTACTGCACCTGCGGCTGCAAGTGTCCAAGGAGATCAGGCAAATGTAAAACCTGGGAATAGTGTCCATGTGGATTCTTTCATTGTGACTGCACCCATGTGAGAATACTCCTGAGGGGACATTGGGGCTCTAAACTGCTGATTGCTGACTGCTCTCTGGCAGGGCAGGTTTATTCAACACGTTCTCAGTTTCCTGGGGACAAGGAAGATGTCGATCTCTCACAAATACATGAGTATTCCTCATAATATCAGTAATGATTGCATTTTCATGACATCCTGAGTAAAACATGATTTAAAAGCACCTCCATGCATCTCTGTCATCCTAATTATACAAAGGCTGAGCACTGTCTGTGGATGAGGTCACAGTTTCCCTTAGTAATGGCTCTCTGCGATATCTATTGAGTTGATCTGGACGCTACCCAAACCCAAGTATCAGGACACACACCTGAGGGAATTGCTTGGTTAGATCATTTGTGGTCAGAAGACCCACAATAAATTGGGTTACACCTCCTGGTGTCACTCTACATGAAAGCATATTGAAGATGGGAGCTTTTGCTTTTTACCTGCTTGTCCTCACTCTTATTGGCAAGTTCACCTATCCTACTGCTGAGTCATTTCTTAGCTAGTGTTAGAAACTTCTTGTTCAATATTCCCACATAGACTGAAGACGCGCTGAGGCATCCAGCCTCAGGGACTGAACAAATTCCAGATTCTTGGTGATTACTGGAATACTCAGACTACAGCCTTTAAGCTATGCTAATAAATTCATTTTCTCCTTCCCTCTCTTTCTCTTTCTAATTTTAAATTATATTATGTGTGTATTATTATATTATCATTTTTAATTCTATTAGTTCTTTTCCTCTAGAGAATCCAGACTAATATAGTCTTAATAATGAGTCTAAAAACAGCCTTAGATAGAAACTTAAATGAATATTTATTATTTTTATCATCACTTATGATTTCTTATTATCTTCTTATTTTCTCTCTCTTCTGTTATGGTAGAGTCTACCTTGGGAAGAGGCTCCAGTAGCTTTAAAAGCTGCTGCTCCAGGGCAGACACCTGAAAGACACTGCACCACACACCACGGACACTTGCTCAACTGCGTTCGCAGCAGCTTTATTCACAATAGCCAGAAACTAGAAACAACCCAGCTGTCCCTTAAACAAAGAACAGATAAAATGTGGTTCAATGGAATACTACTCAGGTATTAAAAACAAAGATAGCATGCAATTTGCAGGCAGATGGATGGTATGAGAAAAGAGCATCCAGAGTGACCCAGAAAGGCACACATGGTATGTACTCACTCATAAGTACATATTAACGATAAAGTACAGGATAGATGACCATGCTACAATCAATCCACAAACCCCCAAAAAAGCTAAGCAACAAGGAAGGCCTAAGGGAAAATGCTTAAGTCTCACTCAGAAGGGAAAATAAAATAGACATCTGAAGTAGATGGAGGGAGAGAACTGGGTAGGCGTGGGGTTGGGGAGGTTAGTGGGGGTAGGGATCTGGTGTGAGGCGGAACTGGGAGAAAGAACAGAAATAGATCAGGGGAGGGCATCTCTGAGACAGGGAAGCTCCAGGGAGTCTGTGGGGGTGATCATAGCTGAGTCTCCTAGCAGAAGGGGTCAAGGACCCTGAAGTCACCACCTCCTGAAGTTAGGTTGGACTTCCAGTGGAGGGAGGGGAAGAGCAACACACCCATAAAACCTTGAACAAAATTTTGTTTTGCCTAAAAGAAATGTAGAAACTAAGATAACAGAAATTGAGGGAATGGCAAATTAATGACTGCACCACTCCATGGGAGAGAGGCAACCGCTGTCATTTTAATGATACTCTGCTGTGCTTGCACTGTCTTCTGAGAGGCTTCATCCAGCAGCTGATGCAAATAGATGCAGAGACACACAGCCAAACAATAGGCTGAGCTCAGGGTGTTTTTTGAAAGAGTGGGGGGAATGATTGAGGGAGCCCGAGGATGAGTCATGGATATCACAAGATGACCTGCAGAGTAAACTAACCTGGGCCCATGGGACTCATAGAGACTGAACCACCAACCAAAGAGCATGCATGCAAAGGGGCTGGACCTAGGCCCTCTACACATATGTAGCAGATGTGCAGGTCAACATATGTGTCCCCTAACAATGGGAGTGACTCTGTGGCCTGCCTCTGGATGCCTTTTCCCTAGCTGGGCGGCCTACTCAGGCCTCAGAGAGGATGTGCTTAGTCCTGCTGTGACTTGAAGTACCAGGGTGGGTTGGTTCCCCTTGGGGGGGCCTCCCTTTTCTCTGAGAAGGAGAGGAGGAGATGGGGGGAGGGTTGCATGGGAAAAGAGGAGGAAGAGGGCTGGGATCAGGCTGCAAAGTGATTTAAAGAAAAAGACCGGGCATGCCTATATGTACCTGTAATGCCAATGGTGGGGAGCACAAACAGGCAGATCCTAGGGGCTCACTGGTTAGCTAGACTAGCCAGAACAGTGAGTGCCATGTTTAGTGAGAGGCCTCGTCTCAAGAGGAAAGTGGACAGTGAGAGAGGGTGATATTCCAGAACTCCAGTATCTGACTCTGGCCTGCATACAGAGACAAATCCATGTGTGCATGCGGTGCACACACACAGACACAGACACACAGAGACACACACACACGCACACATGCACATTCCTATCACTCCTTTCTTGAGAAATCAGTTACAATAATGTTACATCAGAAAGCCCAGTGTTAAATTATAAACCACATGTGTCTTCTAATACTTTTTATATGAATTTCTCAAACACATTTGAACTACCTTTTTTAAAAATTCCCATATCACCTAGGAAAATACTGCATAAAAAGCAGACCCATGATAAATGCTTCCTGAGGCCTGATTTATTTATTGCTGAGGGAAAATCAATCTCATATTAGTGAAAATAATATACTAGGTATGAAAATAATATACTCTAACATATCAAGATCTCTTGATAGAAAAACTTGGATTTTTATGGTATTAAGTAAATCAGTCACTTAATTGGAAATTTTTTGTAACTCAAAGTGAAAGTCAGAATTAGAATTAATAAGCCTGAGGTATTTTATCTTTATATACTAATAAGTAATTTTGACATAATAAAATTGACATTTAGTATACAATTCATGAAAGCCCAACTGTAAAGAACATGATAGTTTGTCTCTTAGCATATTTCTTTAACATGCATATTTTTTACTGTTTTGTGCCAGTATCTGTTCTTAATAAATTGAACAGACATCTTATTGTTCACTTCCATCAAGTCTGGATACACAAATAAAGTGTTACTGTTTATAGTCAAGGCTTCATAAAGATCTTTTTGACCAATTTCAATTCTGTAGGCAAATTTTTTCCCAGTGTAAGAAGAGAAAGATCAGTCCAAATGCCACCCCTCTATTGTATTAGGAGAATCCCCCCTTATAGCTGCTGACAGTCTGAATTAACTAGCCAGTACACTGCTAAGCATGCATTCTTACATTCCTTGAGATATCTCTTTGAGTAGTAGCAAGTATCTATTACTGAGTAGGCCTAATTCTCCATTGATTTACAGAAGTCGTAAAGAACATTACATCTCACATAATGATTTTCTAGGAGGAATTCAAACCCAGGCACTAAAAACTTTCATGGTCTTCCCAGGAGGCATTGGGACACAGGTGGTATTCTCATTACCACAGCTGATATAATGGAGAGGCCTGCCTGGGGTCCTCAAGCAAGCCTGTTATTGAGAGAGTGGAATCCTTTGCCTAGCACACAACCACAAAAAGCACAGAACTCCCAGGAGTGTTACCTGAATGACATGTGCAGGAAATAAGGGAAAACGATGCCCAGGATGCTCGTTGCTGAATCCCCATAGCAACCTTCCACTGAGCATAACGCACCCCAAAGGGTATCAAACAACGTAAAACCTGAATGGTGCCCTTAATTAGGTGGGGCCATCATGCTGAGTCTCTGGCCTGCCGCTGTCCAAGCCAGCAGCTCCCAGTTCCTCTCTGTAGTGCCTATGCCTGAAAGCAGGACATTGTTAGAGAAACAATCTTTGCTTTCAAGGGACCATCAAGCTTTGACGGTGATGGAGTTTGATAGCCATAATGTCAAACGTTATATGGCCATAATCCAAGTTTACAGTAATACATTAAGCTATAATGCTACTATTTATATCTCCATAAACCGAGTTTTATGGTGATCTAAACAGTCATGCTAATGGCATTAGCAGCAGCACACAGTGGAACCCCAGCTGCTGAGTGGCACTTTTCTGTTATTAGCATTGCTGTTTATGCGACCGTGAGCTTAGGTAGTCAAACTTGGTACATATGAAGAGACAAGGGAGACGGATAGCCACCTCTATGCCTGAACTGAAGTATGTTGGATGTGTAGCTCTCTATTGGTCCCTGCTTGTGTTGTATGATGTTTTTGAAGAACTGTTCTCTGGCATCTTCTGAGCAGCCTGGAAACACTATTTCAATGTGATAAGAAGGTGCAAGCCACAGCTTCTGGGCAAACTTACTGTCTCCTTGGCAGCGCAGGGGCCCTACGCTCAGCTTGGCCTCTGAGCCTTGCCGGTCCGTATCTCCAACCACCACCTGGCTCACTGGCAGGTGGTCTTTGTAGGATAAGAAGCCAGCGTCCTTCCTCCTGAAACACGGGGAGACAGAAAAACATGAGGAGGCTGTGTCAGAGTTAGAGCTTATGCTGTCTGATCACCGAAGGCATTTTTAATAGTCGTTCAGAAATGTAGCCAGTAAAACCCCTGATGGAGTTTGCTCTCCTCCCACGGTAATCGTTCCGAGCAGGGTTTAGAGGCAACTCTGGAATGGTCATCTGATGGAAAATAGAACTGATATTCTGATTTCCGGAACCCATGACTAATAAGCCACTGACTATTGTAGGTGGAAACCAAACCAAACCACATGTCCCATAGAGGATCGCACGTAGAGTTGATGGAAAGTTCAACAAAGTCGCTGGAATGAAATACCGACCAAAACCCTGTTGAAATCTTTGTCTCTTTAACTGGTTTGAAGCAATTCCTTCAGAGACTTCCTTCCCTGCTGTGCATCAGCTAAATGAGGGATATCTTTTGTTTCCTGGTCTCTTCTTGTTTACTTGAAAACCCAAAATAGCTCATGGAAGTCTCCAGCATAGAGCAGGTGCTTTGTAAGTGCCGAGCTCTACGGAAAATGAGGAACGGAGCTGGCCCCATTTGGATTTCTGCCTAGGTTCATTCTGTTTACCTTGCAGTTACCCTGTACCTTTCAACTTGATCCCATATGAACTTTTAAAGACATTTTTATTGGTTATTTGAGAATTTTATGTATTCATACAATGTGTTTTTATCATATTCATTCCCCTCTCCTCATAACTCCTCCCAGATCCATCCTCACTCTTCATATCCCTTCCAGTTTTGTGTCCTCATGCACACACACACACACACACACACACGCATGCACGCACACATAAAACCCACTGAAGCCAATTAGTGCTGCCCACATAATTTTGGGTGTGGAACCATGCACTAGAGTGTGGTTGAACTACCAGGGGCTATACCCTTAATAAAAACTGGCTCTCCCTCAGAAGTCATGACTGCCAATTGATTCTCAATAGAGGTAAGGGCTCACAAGCCCCACCCTGTTCCACGCTACAGGGGTGACTGACTTTTTCTTGTCAGGTCTTAGACAGGCAACTACAGCTGCTGAGTGTCCAGAAGACGCTGTTACACCTGAGCCTTTCTGGTTTTACCGTCTTTCCACCCCTATTTTCATGACATTCCCTGAGCTCTGGGGAAAGCAGGGAGTTGTATGGTATACATGACACACGTATGGCTGGTCATTTCCTAGGCATTATTCTCTGCACTTTGGCCAGGTGTGAGATTCTGTACTAACTGTCATGTGTTGCTCAAAGAAACTTCTCTAATGAGGTCTGAATTGTACTAATATATGCAGATTTAGAGGGAAGTTTGATATGATATTAATTTAGCAAAATAATAGTAGTGTGTTCAACCTGGAGTTCTTGATCAGATTACAGTACTAGGGATGCGCTTCCTCTCATGGAATGGGTCTTAATGAAGGAAGGGGACAAGGTCCATTGCAAAGAGCAGCGCTGTACCAAAGCCCAAGAGAAATTCTGAGGGATGTGGTCAGGAGGAGCTACACATATTGCCTTCTAGGGCCTATGCAAGACATATTCTACTGTGGAAAATCTCTGCTCTCTCCTGTTTTGCTGCTGTTGCCCCTTGGCATTCCCCTTCTTTGGGGCTGCATGGGTAGGAGACAAAAATCAGTGGGAGGTCATTCTCGGAAGATAATTTTTATGCTCATCATCCTAAATGGAAATAACAACCCTGAATGCTACTTTTGAACAATGAGAGATTGAGAGAAATGGTTCAATAATGAGGCTAAAGATTTTTTTTTTAATTTCAAATCCTTTAGCAAATAGAGCTGGGGATTGGGGCAAATAACATGGAACTTCACCTTGAAAATTCTGTTCTAAATGCAGGAGCTGTACTTGTTCTTGTGATTGTCTACAATATCAGTGAACATAAGTCTCCTATTTGTATCAGGAGCAGGAACCCAAGAAGGGGACAGAGAAATTAGTCAGTGGGACACAAAACTATGTGTTACACCCATCTCACTTATCTTGTTGTGTGTGTTCTTGTGTGCATACACATGTTATAACCCGGGCTGCCCACACGTGTACAACTGAAGGTGAATATCGGCAGTCTGTGCGGGGTAGCTTCCTTTAATGCCTTCCATCTTGTTTTTTGAAACAGACTCTCACTGAGCTTAGAGCTTGCTAATTCAGCTAGTCTGACTGACCAGCAAGTGTCAAGAATCTGCCTATCTCAGCCTACTCAGCATTGAAATTATACATATGTGACAATGTGAGCAGATATTTAAGGAGGTGCTGGTTATCCAAACTCTGATGCAAGCAAGAACTTTGTCAATGGAACCATCTCTCCACGCCAAAGCCTTTGATATAAACTTGTATTTCCTCTTAAAGAACAATAAATGAAGGCAGCCTAACTACACACTTCAGTTTGTCAGCCTGTTAGAGATCATTTCCATGGTTATGGGGCTAGCATCCTTTGTAGGTTGTTGCCTCTTAAGGTGTATCTCTAAACCACTGCTCATCAAACTAAGTCCTAAAATCCAAATTCCTCTTGTAATCTGCTTATGTTTCACCCTAAAGTGACTTTGTGATTGACTTTGCACTGTCTGGCCAGCATCATGCATTAGCTTTGGTACACCAGGATTCTGAGCAGCATGGGCTACCCTGAGTGAACTCTCATAGCCTAAGTCTTTGAGCTTCTGAATAGCAGCATGGGTGATTTCATAAAAATAAGATGTGAGCTGTGAGGATGGCTCAGTGTGTAAAGTATTGTGCATACAGACACACAAGACATAAGACTCTGAGTAGTGGAGTCTCTGTGACACTGTGTAATAAGTGAGTACTAATCACGAATATCTGAAGGTATAAGTCAACATGTTTTTATATAATGGATGTTAACCGCACATGGATAGAGCACCCACAAGTGCAACCACTACTCACATGCTAGTTTGGAACACTCTCAGTAACACAGAAACACCTCTCCCATCAGTTTCCTATAGCCAGTATACACCTTACAGATAACTGCTATTTAAGTCAAAACATTCAAATGCTTTCATTCAGGGTCCTATTTTGAATGAAATATTGTGCTATAATAGTGAAAATGTAATATTACCCAATAATGGGAACGAGCCTTCTCCTGTTGTCAACTGGGCTGACTCTAGAGTTTGGATATTGCACATAAGGCTGCGATGAACATCCTTTTGATGGGATTAAGTACTAGCACTGATGGATGTTTACACAAAACAAGAAATGCTGGGTTAAAGCGTCTGCCTAACTTCTGTGGATAATTTCAGGCTGTTTTCTCTATTGTATACCAATTTACATTTCTGCCCAAAGCACATAAGAATTCAGGTTACTTAGGATCCTTGCTTGCGTCTGTATTGTCAGTCATCTGTAACACGAGTGATGTAATGAAGCATTAGTTATAGTATTTAAGAATCCGAAAGAAGAATATTTTACAAACAGAAGTCTAGAAATATTCTAATCACTATGCAATTTAATTGCACACGACCAACTTGGAAGCATAATTTTAAATCTTTGTAATAATCTTATGAACATTATTTCTAGAAGTTTGGACATTGTGATACTATAGTTAGCCATCACTGAATTATTTTATTAGAAACTCATTAACGTTAAGAATGAGGAATTTATAAGCCAAATTTCATCAATACCATCAATTCTGTATCATTGTCAATGAAACTGAAAATTTTAAATCATTTTTCTTAGGGCTTCTTAGTAATGTGTGTTATAACTACTACATTACTGGCAAGCATGAGGAATAAAGACTTTACGTTGGCCACAGTCACCAGCTCATACAGGACAGTTTAGATTATACTGTAGACTATTTGTATCTTGTTCTGGGAATTTCTACAAAAAATAAAATAAAAAAGAATAAAACCAAGCAGTTAGAAGTCTTTATTGTGTAATTCTCATTTACAGATGAAAGCATACTTACCAAGATGCACTCAACTAATCTTACATGTTGAAGTTACACACAGTGTCCCATATTCAAGAATGGCTACAACATTTTACATACAAATGTTCTTATGCCATCATATACCACACCAAGCAAGTTCTAGGTCTGCTTCATGCCCAGAGCAACCAGTTTGGACTGACCTATTGATGTTAATAGCTAGAATAAAGCTAATTGTCATAAGCTGACATTCCACACTAAATCAGAAAAAAAATTAAAAGTTCAACACCCTAGATAACATGAAAAAGTTACCTTCTGAATCTATTCTGGTCAAATATTTAAGTAGAACTCCATAGAAGTTAAAGTTGCAAAGAGACCCATAAGAAACAAATCCACTAACAGCAGTAAGGAGTTTGATTGGCACAGTTTGTGATGTGATTTTACAGCACCTGCCCTGAGAGCTGCAGGGTGACCCTCAGAAGGATTTACCTGATAGTCTTCTAGGGTCTTGCATGAAGTATTTTTATTTTTATAAATTTTTGTATGCAAACATGATTTTTTTGGAGTCAATGACCTTTAGAGATTAAGGTCAATCTAATTTAGGGAGACATTAAGTACTATTTATCATGTTAGCATAATACACTAATTGTATGTGATAGTGGGCTTGTACAGTAGGAGAATTCTGTCATCCATTTCAGATGAGCTCTGACTCAGACTCTTGCATGTTCTATCAGAATTGTTAGTTACACAGGTAAAACTTGAGTCTCTGGGTCCATCTTCCGACTATTTCACATCAGGGTGGTTTTCCCGAGGAATTTGGTTATACTCAGCTGCTTTTTCCCTGCCTGCTGAGACAACAAACAAGCCTGCAGGCATCCCAATCTTCCCCTTAGCTCAATGACAACATAAAAGAAAAAAAATTACATAAAACAAACACTGGTTTTCATGATAGGGAGCTTGTTTTTCTATCAGGTGTTATCAAAGTTCCTATTCTAGAGGTCTGTCTGGTAGATCCTGGCAGAAAAAAGGATTTTTCCTTTGGGAAGCTTTTAGGGAGACTTCGGTAGCCTACCAGAGAATGGTAAGAAATTTATTTTCCCATTATTTTGGCAGAAGGAGCAGCTCAGTGAGGCTGTTGGAGAAATGTGTGGGAGGCCTTGTTTAGACTAAAGCTGCAGCAGATCAGGTGTTCCAGCATGGACCCCCTTGTGTCAACTGCCATAGAATAGCACAGGCCAATTTTCTAGAGAAGAGGGGATTCCCTCCTACCCATAAGAGGTGGCATTTCTCTGAGAAAGCATCCTGAAGAATCCTTCTCCATTTTAATCCTGTAAAGGACACTTGTGCTTTGATTCATCTGCTTTCCATAGGTTTCTGTTTCCTTCATTCCTTTCATGCCTATAAAGCTAGCCTCCTCTGTTGAGCTGATTGGTCCATTCATTCAGTTTTCTAAAATACAAGATGAGATGTTGCCTGATTCTAGAACTGATACTAAAATAAAATTAAATATTTTAATTAAATTTGTTATGATTTTTTTCAGAGTGGATCTCTCTGAATGCTGTGAGAAGAGGGAATAATGTTCCTAGCCTTTTTTGAGAAGACTAGGTTGGGCAGAAATGACTCAGGGATGTTCCTCAGGGATTCTTTGCCATCTTAAGATGGAGCAGCATTGCCAGATTCTCTGTGGGCAAGGTCTGTCTGCCTATCTTGCAAGAGGTACTGCGGCATAGCTAGATCACCACAAAGTAAAAACAGCAGAGCTTCTAACACACAACAAAGGAAGACTTCCTAAATACTTCCAATGATGTCCTCAGTTACCGTTGTCGATTGGACCTTCCTCAATGCTATAAGATAGTGTTCCCTATTAAGCAATTAGAACAATTAAGAAAACAGCCATCACAACTAGATCTTTAGAATCCATACCTACGTCCCTTATGAAATGAAAGTAATTACAGACTCAATTACTTCCTTTCAGTGGGAATAGGTGAGAACTTTTATAAATGCTAGACAATTATGGATTTCATTTAGACTCTGAGAAAAAGCCCCTACCATCCTTTTGAGATTTGATGCAAAATGGTCTCTGATTTGCCGTTCTGGAATGCAAGCTCCCTGAGGGCAGACATGTTGTTTCATAAAACTTTATAAAATAAACACATATAGGTTAGTTAAAAATGTTGGCTTCACGTATTTTGTGATTGGATAAATATACAAACAAACACAGACATTAACAAGGCGTGTAGATTTCAGCATGACCTTCCTATCCTATAGGTCTACATAAGTGAGTATATACCATATGTTTCTTTCTGCGTTAGGGATACCTCACACAGGATGATAATTTCCAGGTCCCACCATTTGCCTGCGAATTTCATGATTTCCTCCTTTTTAATTGCTGAGTAGTATTCCATTGTGTAAAAGTACCACAATTTCTGTATCCGTTCCTCAACTGAGGGACATCTGGGTTGTTTCCAGGTTCTGGCTATTACAAATAAAGCAGCTACGAACATAGTTCCAAGTCAGTAAGAGATGCTGTCTCTAAAAACCAGAGTGGATGGTATCTCAAAAACTATAGCTAAGATTGTTCTTTCCAAATTCCTCAAAATTCATGTGTATACATGTACATGCAAACACACATGTACACACATATGCAATCATGTGCTCACACAAAAGAATCTTTCCAAAAGTCCATACAGCCATATTCAAGAGCCAGAGCCAAGCAAAAACTGGACAGATGGCCAGGTACAGGTAACATTCCAACATTTTCATCTTTCTGTTTCTTAATAACATGGGAGAAACACTGAGAAAAAACAGGCTATTCACCCCATGTTTAAAAGATACTCTGAGCCAAGATATGGCATATTTTCCCATTGACTAGGTTTTGAGATGCCAGACACCAACCATGACTTGCTAGAAATTCAGAGACACAGAAAGGAAAGAAGGCTGCTCATCAAGTATTCCCTCTTGCCATGAGTTCCAAAAGCACAAGGCAACTCTTGCATAGATAAAATATAAATATGGGTGGACAGATTAAACTATAGTTCAAAGCAGTCTTCTCTCCAGTGTGACAACTTTCCTATAGAATAAAAGCAATATATTTCTGTGTCACTTAAAGGAAGTCAACTGAAGTTCTTTCAGGACAACTTGAGAACTGTAAACATACATCTTCTTTTCAAGTTTAGAGTTTTGTAATTTTCCATGTTTCTGTTAGGTCAGGCACTAATCAGTGAAGGACATAAAACCAAGCATTGTTTAATTTCTAGCTGAGGACCTGAAAAAATGAAGAAGGTTGTTAAGCAGATCATTTCCCAGACATTACTGTTTCCAATACTCATCACTGTCCTGGGAAAACCATGTAGGGTCAGAGAGTCTACAAAGTACATACCACAAAGTACCCCAAAAGTTCTGTCTTTAAAGGGCCACGCTCATGAAAAATAGACCCAACATTCATGGGTTTTTAATGCTCATAGAAGCATACCAAACTTGTTCCAATAATTACTACTTATTGTTCTAGAATCAGGAACATAAAAGCTAAGTCTGGCTGGCTGACAAACCCTGGAATATGCCTGTCTCTCCTCCCCGGTGCTGGGTATCAAAACTCAGATATTCATGCTTACAAGGCAAGTCCTTTACTGATCGAGACATTTCCCACAACCCCTTAGGTGGGATGCTTTAAAAATTGCTTGTGACTGGTTTCATATCACATGTCCTATATGTGGTCCACAAAGCACAGCCTACATCATCATTCCACAGAACTCTAAAAAGAAAGGTAGCTTCTATCACCAGAAATCTCTGTCTACCTTCATCTTGAAACTGGACAAGGATATTCCAGGGTGATGTGGTTCAGTTGGGCTTTATATTTCTCATACTCAAAAAGACATAGCCAAACCTTCTGATCCAGTCTCTCAGTGCGACCTCTGCTTTCTCATGCTGATGATAGGGACTGCTACTGAGGAACACATTAACACCTGTGCAAATCAGCCTTTCTTATTGGCCTCCCAGACTTCTTCAAGAATGGCTAGGTTTTTCTGGCATCACCTGAAAAAGGAAATGATACTGGCCCAGGTGACCCGGGCACTTCTGAGAAACTATTTCATAGCCTGGAGAAACCCAATTTATTATTTCTTCTTAAGCTATAAAAAGCCTAAACCTAGGCTATTTGGGGGTGATTATCAACTTTTATCTACTTTGATCCCAGTATGAACTAGTCTATTCTTGTTTCTGGTGGGGCAGGCAAGCGGGTGGGGAATTAAGAGAGGAGGTAGACTCTCAAAGAGTGACTTCCACCTTTCACATGCCAATACTTCAGCAAGCATTCCTCAAAACTACCTGTCACAGCATAGGTAAAAATGAACCAGAGCTGATCATGATAGAACATGTCTATATGCTCACCTTTTGTTTTTCTGAGGCAGGAGGATCACTATAAGTTTGAGACAAGTCTGGTCTTCATAGTGAGTTCCAAGCCAGCCAGATCTACTGAATAGGACCCTGTCTCAGAAAGCAAAGCAATATACCAATGGATAAACAAGGAACAAACAAATGAGAAACAGGAGAGCAGTTTGGGACTTGTAACTGGAGGGCAAGGATGAGCCAAGGTCAGGGGTTTCCCCTGGGCACAAAACTAAAAGGTAAAAGTGATGATGGTAAATATAATTAACCACTGCGTTATGTTCGGAAGCTAACAAAAGCCTATGGACAACATCTTGGTAATAATAAAGCGGTTCTCCATCTCCTACCTCAAACAACCTTCTAAGACTTGGCTGCGAAGCACTTGTGGTTGCCTTAGATAGGAAGCATCATTTCTCCTCAAAGCTCGTACCATCCCAGGAAGAATGACGTTTTCATGTTCACCTCAATAAGAGTTTCAGTGAACAAAGAGAAGTACTCAGTTCTTTGCTCTCTGCCACTGTGTTTAATTTGACCCTCCTTTTGCTTCATTCACATCCCTTCTCTTGGCTGAGTGGTTCTTGGTTTTAGTTGGGTGACTTTCAAAGTACATTATTATATGCCCAATTTATTAAAATTCATTTATCCAATTTTCTTCTTTGTTTCATTCTTTGGAAATACCCTCAACAGGAGGAATCCTTAATGTTGGGCTTCCTCACCCAAGTGCCAAGGGCCAAGGTACTTCTCTAGTTCTTTAGTAACTTGTACATAAATCTCCCCAAATATGAAGATAATGAACAGCTCTTCCCAACATAACCTTTGCCTAGATAGCTTTGTTTGTTTAAAAGAGCATCTGTCTTCATGCATTTGGTTCTAGAAGGAAGGGTACAAGCTATGGGTTTTTATTTTCTGGATTTCCCCATTCTGACAGGTGCTATTCTCCAATGAGACAAGGATTCTACTTTGAACTGAGAAGTGTTTCCGTTTCTCTTGTAGCCACCTTTAAAGCCCCTTCCACATAACGCAAATCCATGTCAGCATTACTCATATAGGTTGCTTCTCTCTTTTCTATACAAACTTCATACTTTTTAAATAATATGCTTTGCCTTTCCCTTTTCATCATAACAGGCTCCTGAAGTGGACACAAAAGACTTGCTCAAAAGTAGGTTTCTTTTACTGGGCTTTGAACTATGTGATACTCTTAAGATGTTCAATATTTGTTTTTATGTCCTCAATATCTTGAAGATGCTTAGGGATGGAAAACCCTGAAAAAGGTACATCCCCTTGGCTACAATAATGAAAAACATTGTACTTTAGGATGAGATAGCTCAAATAAAAATAAACCTTCAAATTGACACTTAGGAACTGATTTGATATCCAAAAATTATGACTAATGTGAATGAGGAAAAGCAAAAGATTCTATGAGGGATAGTGGTCAGTGATGTTAAATGTTGTAAAATGTCTGGTGTCAAAAACCCAGAAAACAAACCAGGCATGGAAACATGAGAACCATTGGTGAACACGTCGCAGGGAATTCTGGTGGGGAGATGAAGAAAAAGTTCAGTGGCTTGTAATTAAAGAGGAATTGAGAAAGTGGAGATAGTTTCTAAATTCTTGTCTTAGAGTTTAAATGAGAATGCAAAATGTAACCTGCTAGGCCCCAGAGGGGCTTTGGTACTCAGTATTTTGTAGACTGAACATTGATACAGTTACTTGCATTTTTGTCTCATACATCTCTCAATTTGCCAGTATTTCCTAACCTCAGAAGTGAAAAATCATGGGAATTCTTGTTTTATGGTTGAAGATAGCACCTATCTTTGTTGACAGAATGACTTCGAGGGCACACAGACTGGAACAGGATTTCTATGGCTCAGAGCATGTGAACCTGCAGCACCCTCTTGGTTAGGATACTGTGAAGAAGGAATACAGGGGCTGTTTTCTTCAATCATTATAGTCAAGCACATGTCTTTTCCAAAAATGTGACACCAATGTATTTTGGAAAGAGAATTTTGGTTCCTCTTGTGTCAAAGAAGGAAATGATTGAATAAGAAGTAAGATGCTCCCCACTAGAACATCTCACATTGAGGTTTCCAGTTGTGTGGCTTGCTACACACATTTGGATCTTGATTTCATAGAAAATAGAAATTCAGTAACCCGCTCAGAGATACACTCAAACTTCAGTTAATTAGATTTAAGAAATCAAGTTCATCTCTTTTCACAAAATTACTTTCCAGTCTTTGAGAGTGGATAATTTATAATGCTTTCCAACTTATTAGACAACACATAAACCTTCTGTTCAGAAAAGAAGTGATGAAAATGAACCATAATCAATAGAGAGATTGTATATACCATTAAAGAAAGGAGTGAGGGCCATGAACTGGCAGGGCTAAAGTAGTATCTTAGCCATGAAAAAAAAACATCCCTCAGTTAGAGTGAATGAAGCAAGTGTGAATTCACTTTTTCTACTTGAGAATGCAGAAGGAGAAATCACCATTATTTTTACAGATCATCCAGTTGCCAATAAGCTAAGATGAGGAAAGTGATGTGTGGTGGATAGCATGAAACTTGTTCCAGATGCTCATATGTTTGAGTGCTTGAGCCTTAGTTGGGAGAGGTGTTTGGGAAGGAGGAGGAGGGGGCCTTGTTGGACGAGGTATCTCAAAGTTCGTGTCGTTCCCAGTTGGTTCTCTCTGCTTCGTGTTTGGAGATCAGGTGTGAGCTCTCGGCTCTGCTCTGGTGCCTTCCTCCCTGCTCCATGCCAGAATGGACATGGACTCACCCTCTGAAACTGTAAGCAAACCCCTAATAAACTCTTCTATAAGTTGCTTTGGTCATAGTTTCGTTTCACAATAATGGAAAAGTAATTAAGATATGATGCAAACAAGCTTAGGGATTTAGTTACTTCATTTCAGGAGTAATTCTAAGTCTTCAGGATTGTTGTAGTATTCTGTTCTGGATTACTTGATAAAAGACAGAGATTGGCCTCTAACATCACTCTCTTTTCCCTATAATTGTGAAGGGGAGAAGCTTCATCTCAAGACATTGGGGTACATCTTTGATGAAGCCTCTTCCTGGCTTGCATTTTCACTATGTCCTCATATGACATTTCTTTTGTGCTCATGTGCAGAGAGAGAAAGAAAAAAATGGACAGACAGATAGACGAGACAGAAATACACATACACACAATCAGAAAGAAAGAAAGAGAGAGAGAGAGAGAGAGAGAGAGAGAGAGAGAGAGAACGCTTTCACATGTCTTCATATAATGGTATCAATCTAGTGAATCATGCAACTACTCTTTTAAATTCACTTAACCTTAGTTACAGATACATTAGGGATCAAGACTTTAACAGACAAAATTTATGTGGACATAATTTTGTCCATAAAGATTATAGATAATTTTAAAATTTGGCATTTCTGGAAATAATGAGTTTGAAAATAAGTAGTAATGCACTTCCTGTATCACTATTTATTACTGTATTTTTCCCCTGTGGGGAAAAAAGATGTTTGACATTGCATTTGTGGTTGCTATGTATATCCAATATATCAGTCTTGGAGCCCAAAATTGCATTATAATGATTGTAAGAAACTACATTGAATACAAATATATTTAGTTTGTTTAACCCAATATTCTAATAAAAAACTTTTTCTATTATAGTATTGATGTATTAATAAATGATCAACATTATGCCTGTTCGCGCATCACAGATTTTGGCATCTAAGTATAGTTTTGTGGAAACTCATTCTCGGATCTTCAGACTGGAATAAATGAGATTAAGAGCAAAATGGAAGAGAAACTTTGCCTGTCCTTGACATCTTAGTTAGGAAGACTGTGTCTAATACTATATGCTCACTCCCACAACCAACAACAGTAGGATAGTTCATTTTGATTGCCAACTTGATTATGTTGAGAAATGCTTAGGATCTTAGCAAAGTACACTTGTGAATATACTTATGTGGGTATTTCTAGAGATAGTTAGATAATAGATGCTCTGACCTAATGAATGATTTAATACACCAATGGATTAATGATATGATGCCATTATTGGAGCTTGCAGAAAATAATAAGGTGAGGACTATGTAAGATATCATTTGGGATCATGTCCCTGGAGGGCATATCTTGCTTTGACCTCCTCCTGTTTGCCAGTTTTCTTTCTCTGCTTCCTGGATCTCAATGAAGTGAGCATCTTTCCTCTGTCTCTTGTTCTTGCCATCATGTTAGGGCCAAACAACATAGAGTTTGAATCCTATGAGGTTGAAGCAAAATAAATGATCTCCCCTTATGTTGTTTCTGTCAGACATTTTTGTCATACTGATAAGAAAAGTAACTAACACAGACAGTATATGTCTTAAGCAACTAGGATGGTCTAAGCCCCAAGCTTTACTAATACAACCAATTAAATTAACTTTCTTTCCTTAAACATGACAGAAGCTGCTCATCTCAGATGTTCCTCAACAAAAGAACATTTAAAAATCTGTGACATATTCACATAGTAATAAAAAATGGGTGTAAAGTAAGGCGAAGTTCAGTGAATTCTTGATTGTCAAGACTTAGAATCTTGATGGGCTTTAGAATCAGCATGGAAACAAACATATGGGCATATTTGTGAGGGAGGATCTAAATAATATTAATTGAGGTGGGACTGTCTCCCCAGGATATAGGCAGTACCATTGTATGAACTGAGTTCTTAGACTGAACACCAAGCCTGATGAGCCTGAGCATCACCCATCACCTCTCTGTTTCCTGATTACAGATGCAATGGGATGAAGTGCCCCATGTCCCTGCAGCCATGCCTTTCCATAATGATGGACCTTACCTTCAAAACAGAAGCCAAAGATAAACCCTCCCTTCCCTGACTTTAATTTGTCAGGTGTGTTGTTATGGCTACCCTTCAAGTAACTCTCTCATAAGGAAAAACTTCAAACCATAACACTGAGGAAAAGTGTAAAACACACCGGTTTGCTTCTGGCGAGTCTGTTTACATGCTGGTCAAAACCAGGCACAAATAATCTATTGTCTTAGAAGTCAGAACTCTAGGGTCTTTTGTTAGTTTAGTTTTGGTTTTTATTGTTGTTTGTTTGTTTATTGGAGAAATTTCCTGGCATCAGGATTATGGTCCATAGCTTGATTTGAGTTATGATTTCATCTGTAGATTAATATTTTAAAATGACCATGCTGCACTTCCATCTACAATGTTTAGAGGTCAGAGGAAAACTCCTGGATAGCTTATCATCATTGTTTTGGAAAAAGTATAATTCTTAATTCTAGTCCATTCTTTACATGAGACCGCAAGTTACAGTCTCAACTCCCCTAAATCTGGGCTTCTGGTAATCTGAGAGGTAATGCAGTAACATTATTTTTTCTTGCCCAGATTTCCAGTTTCCTTGGCAAACATTGTTCATTTTTTGTGCTTTCTTTGTGTATATTCAATTTTGGGGAAATTCTTCACTTATCTCACCTGTCAAAACATGTTTGGTGAAACATGTAAACAAGTTAGCTGACTGCAAGTTACTTAGTATTGTGCCTGTCATATAGTCAGCATTTAGCTAATATTATTAATACATAGGACATTGTTAAGACGCACTTAAGTGATATACACAATGGCAGTTTCTCATCGTTCCACGTAACGTAAACTATCACTAAAGTCAGCATAATCACTCTTCATAATAAGTCCTTATGTCGGTAATTGGCATGATTAGAACACAACTCTACAGGTATATAAAAAAGGTTGATTTTGATTTGAACTTACTCTTCTTTCTAGGTGATGAGGAATTGCTGTTCTATGTGTGTAGTAAATATGGGAGAGGGATAACAACTCTGTGCATACAGTAGAGAATTGGAGCACAATGGCCTTTCTATGGATAACAGGAAAGGATTGGAGAGTGATGGCCTTTCTGTATAACAATAAAGAATTCACAATAGACAGCAGAAAGGGGCAGCTTATTCCATCTCTTACCCTTATTCTGAGCTTGAGTACCACCTGAAACACTTTATCATCTCAAAAAAGCTTATTTTTCTGAGCATATAAGTTTTTTTTGAAGTTTTGTTTGTCTATTTTATTTTTTTTAATTTTTAAATTTATTTATTTTTATCTCAATCACAGGTTAGGTACTTTGTATCCCAGGCGTAGCCCCTCCCTCATTCCCTCCTACCCTCCCACTCCCTCCCTCATCTCCCTCCTCCCCGCCCCCTCCAAGCCCACCAACAGGGGAGGACCTCCTCCCCTTCCATCCAACCTGAGCTTATCCTGTCTCCTCAGGGCTGGCTGCAATGTCCTCCCCTGGGATCTAGCCAGTCTGTCACTCCCTGGCTTGTATGGGGGAGGGTCAAAGAGTCAGCCATCAAGATCATGACTGAAACAGTCCCTGTTTCCCTCACTAGGGTCTTCAGTCCTACACCGAGCTATCATGGGCCCCATCTGTGCGGGGGTTCCAGGCC
>CM053763.1:683159-707374 GCA_028658305.1 Pachyuromys duprasi
TGACTGAGTTTTTGCTGGCGGAAGCGTTTGGCCCGGGCCCCCGCAGTGTGCAGACTGGTCAGAATGGTCCCCCAATCCACTTACTCAGCCTGTGGTGGTTCCCACGATTGGTTCGCGCCCGCCGCACACCCGTGGGTTGATGCAGAACTCGGGATCTTCCCAGATCCGCAGGTGGACTCACACACTGACTGAGTTTTTGCTGGCGGAAGCGTTAGGCTCACGCCCAGGCAGTGTGCGGAGTGGTCAGAATGGTCCCCCAATCCACTTACTCAGTCTGTGGTGGTTCCCACGATCTGTTCGCACCCGCCGCACACCAGTGGGTTGGTGCAGTACTCGGGATCCTCCCAGATCCGCTGGCGGACTCACACACTGACTGAGTTTTTGCTGCTGGCAGACTCAGTTTTTGCTGGCAGAAGCGTTCGGCCCGCGCCCCTGCAGTGTGTGGACTGGTCCTGTTTTATTTTCTTAATGCAACAAATATTTATTGTGTGTCCAGTGCTTTCCAAGGCATTACCATTGGATTCCTGCAGAAGTAAAGGGGAACAACTTCTTCATCCCTTGTGTTCTTTGTGTCTTGCTTATTTTATGCATGACTGCATGATTAAATCAACACTTTATTTTGCCACCACCACACATCTAGGATCTGTCTGCTTGCTACTTTTGTAACTTTTCTGCTGCCTTTTCTTATTCTTTCTTTATTTCTTACTACTGCGATTCTACAGTTCTTTAAGAATAAAACTTACCCTCTTGGAATAATTTTAATATCCAACTTTCATCCCTTTAATAAAGTTCATTTCATTTAAATAGTTATAAGCATTCTTAAGAGTATCATGCATTTTAATTACAATTAGATAATGAATATTCGGTTACTAGGATTCTGAAATAAAAATTATAATGCTAGTGACGGTAATGCTCCATCTCTGGAATCTTTTATTATAGAATTACCAGTGAGGGTAATCTACTGAGAATAACTAATTTGTTCAAGCTGGTTAAAGCAAGTGTATCTGGCAGTGAATGGTTTAATATTACCCCATAAAAATGTACTTTTATTTAATGCCTTTTATTGAGAGACTATACAACACATCACTAATAATACCATTCTTGGATACAATGCCCTTTTGAGAGCTGGACAATAGTAAGACCTTACAGTTGCCAGTGTTTAAAATGTAAATCAGCGGGACACCGAGCCCTTCCAGCTCTGTGTGTATCTTTTGTGTCGTCTTGTGTATTGTCACTCTGAATGTCTCTTGAATGACCATACTAGCTCAATTCAAATAAACAGGCAGAGAGAGGGAACACTCAGAGTTTTTCTCAGAAATATCAATACTCTGGCATAGGGAGTAGGCTATATCAAAAGGAAACACAGTCATTTAGAAGAGGTCAGAAGAGAGTGAGCAATGGTCTTCACTATGTCCATTCAAGGATAAAAAGAGTCACAATGCTCAGGAAGGCAGGAAAACAGACACGTAGTAAAGAGCTAATGAACCAATTGTGAGCCATAAAGTACAGACCCTGAGAGAACCAGGTAGAAAACATCTGATAAAGAAGAATTTGTGTTTGAAAGAAGACAGAACGATGCAGCATCAAAAGATACTTGATTCACAGCATGTTTCACAGAAAGGGGATACACAGGACTTGTATAATCTATGTACAATTATCTCTTTGCATACGGTTTGTGGCTTTGGTTAACCTCACCAACTATGTCCCCCCCTTCATTTCTCAATGAATGAAAGCCACTTGCATGTGGCTTCTAGTGATGCCCAAGTTTCTAGTGAAGAAGAGAAAAGGTTATTTCTTCAAGAAAGAGAAATATTGAGGGCTGGAGAGAAGCCTCAGTTGGTAAAATGCTTGACATGCAAGCATGAAGAACTAAGTATGACTCTAGCAGATGAATTCACTGGTCAACCAGCCTACACAACCACTGATATCTGGATCTTCTGAGTCCTTTGTTCTCAAAAAGTACTGTGGAGGGAAATAATGGAAGACATAAACACAGACATCTGGACTCCACATGCACACACAGGTATGTGTACATGCATGAATATATGTTCTTAAACACACAAACAGTCCTCACAAATGTAGTGTGTACACATGCACACACAAACACAAAACTAACGATGATCATAAGGTCTTTGAATATAGCCACTTTGACACACAGAAGGACATTCATTGTCACATGGGGAAAACCCTTGCAATACTGCCTATTGTCCTTATCAGGATATTGGGATATAGGGCTTAATCTGGATATAATGTACTAGTTGATATTCATTAAAAATCTGCCTGTTTAACTTACACAGAGCTCATCTAGCTTGCGCACTGGGAATGTCTTTACATTTAGCCGGCTAATTTCTGTCTAAGATTTAGGTATGTCCTTTAGTTATATATGGTTAAACTTGCAGTGAGTTTATGCATGCCACATCTATGCCATGTTCAAAAGACATCATTTTGCTGCACATCTCCCCATTCTCAGCTCTTACATTCTTTCTGCCTCCTGCCACGATTCTCTGATCCTTGGACTGCACAAAACTTGGCCCATTATCATTTCATCAAAGATGGGGAGGGTCCCATGAAGCCTCAACTCCTCCAGAGACACGGTTGCCAATTAACAGTTTCTAGCAGAAAATGTGTCATTTACTCCAGTGGTGTAGCCATGGCTAAGTTGTCGTCGCTACAGTTAATCACAACCCTCCCATCCAGGCTCAGGCAAATACAGAAAAAGAAGCCATGAAAGTAGGAAGGGTCACTCATACAAAAGAGTGGCTCCAGAGAGAAGGGAGGGAGATAAGGGAGGGGAGGTTGGGGCTCAAAATGACTACCACTCATTATATAAAAGTAGACAACTGTCCAACCATAACAAAAGAAATGTAGTTAAATGAATAAAAACAGTACTTAGTTCCAACTTGTTGGATAACTATTTCACCATTCACTTTGTTTCCATGCATTTATCTGCTTCATAAGGCTCCCTTCTAGAGTCCTGACTGGCCCTTCTCATTCATCTGTCCTTATGCTGCTGACTTAGGCATTCTACCACATAACTCACATACGGCTCCTGACCACTGATAAAAACTATTTGCTTCCTACTCATGCTGCAATGCAATATTATAGTATCTGAGCATATTGTGACTTGAAAGTCCAAAAAAAATTAACCATGTCATGATTCTAAAGGTTCTGCTATGCTTGTGAGTAGACTGGGTGAAAAGACAGCTTGTCAAAACCTACGTTTGCGTGAAGTAGTCAGCAGTCTTTGGGGCCTATATGTTAACTGAAAGACTGAATCTTGTTCCTGCCACAATGGCTCAGGCTTGTGGAAAGGGAGTAATTTTAAATAAGATGAGGTGGTAATCACATGGCTACAAGTTGCTACCAAGGTTGGCTAAGAAGGATAGAAAAAGGAAAGCCAAGTTTTTAATTGACGATAGCAGGTGTTTGAGATAGATATAAAGTTATGAACATGGGCACACTCCTCGCTAATGTCCCGGGAAGGTAACAGAGAATATAAGCAGCAGCTGGGTCAGGAGAGTGAGACTCTGTTAGGTGTTACTGGGCATTTGGAAAGCCTGTGTTTATCATCATATGAGCCAATGGCTGGGCATTCAGAAATAGACACGTAGAAAATTCAATGGAAGCAGAGATATGATATTTATCACATACTTATTAAGCCTAAAGGAGTAGAGAAACACATCTATTAAGGGTCAAAAGAGGGATAATAAAATATTTAAAGTCTCAATTTCTGCCTGAGTTGTCATAATCATGGTTTAATTAAAGTGAGGTCTTCCTTTATTATTTTTCATGTGGTTTGTAGAACTGTGCCCAACACCATCTGTGACCTTGGAGAAGTCTAGAATTTCAGGCTTCTCCAAATTCAGTGGGGAAGAGCTGCACTTAGCAATGAATGGTGGGCACATGAAGACATTAGCTGAGGAACTGTGAGGGGAGGAATAGTCTTTTTTCTTCAGAGATACAGTTCTAGGTAGTCTGCCCATGTTCCAGGGATGGCCCCACACATATGCACATATGGACTACAGTAAGGGACGAAAGACAAGGGATATGAAACTAGGAGATGTGTTGTGGGCATTCAGGATTAGTTGGAAAGCTGGAAGAGGACTTAAAGAGAGCGTATGGGCAAAATACACCATCTACATCTACTAAATAACCAAAGAATAAATTAAAATGAAATTCTTTTCATACTTTTTAAAATTCAACTTAATTTCTGTTTTATATATACAGACATCAATAAGATGCTTAGGGAATTTAAGGCTTTAATTTTAGTATATCAACTCAACTGATGGCTTTTGAATTGAAACATGATTATTTTCTTAATTACCTAAAAACTCAGCCATTGCATTTTTTGAACCACAGTGACCTACAACAAAACGAAACCATACCAAACAAAACAAAACCTCATTTCTAACTATCTTTCAGTCTAATTCAGTTCTTCTGGGTCTTCCCATGGTGATATTCTTGACCTGGTCATTGCTTTTCTGTAATTAAAACATGTGTAATAATGTGAACCTATAACTATTGCCTTTAATTTTTTTCAGTTCACTTAACCTGCTTCTCATATCCAGTGGGTTTTTTTGGTTGGAAGCTTCATTGAATTCCATCCCCCCCTCACTCTTTGTTTTCCACCTCTAGCCTCACTCTCCCTAACTTCCTGTTATTACTTCTTTATAAACAAGCATACCATCTCAGCTTCCTCCATTGTACTTGTCAGGGAAATCACAATTGTATTTATATTTAACTCTGCGTTGACACAGACTTTTCGTTTCCCACTAATTTTAGTAATTCTGCTCAATAGCTTTTCACATTCAGTCCTATTCCCTCTTCTTTCTGGAACTTACCAGCATGTACTAAGTTTACAAACTAATTAATTTCATCATAACATTTCCAAGCAGAGTATATAATATATGTTGATGTATATGCCCTCTCTACTCCCTCTCCCTTTCTACATCCTTAATGCTTCTTTTTTAACAGTCATATCTTCTTTCCTAAGTTCCACATAAGGTAAGGAACATAGTCTTAGTGAAACTAGCTTATTTTGCTTAATATGGCGATCTCCTATTTCCTTTTGAGCCAGGGTATGAGAACAGGTGAGTTATGAGACCATGGGGGTGGGGGAAGGAACTTTCCAGGTGGGAATATGGTAAGATGGTGGAAGCTTCCTGTCAGCAGAAAAGCAAGTTATAGAACAATTAATATTATCTGTAAAGGCTGCTCTTATAGAGAAAATATTGCTTTTTAAATATAAATATTTTTCAACTAAAATAGGTATCATCCAGACTTAAGGCCTGGCATATGCTATGTATCTAAAATAAGAGTGTTAACTCTGTTAAGAATAGCCTATCTTTCAGCACCCCTCGATCTAGTTTTACCTTATCAACTTTAACACTGCCAGGTGCTCCTCAGAACGTGCCTTGTGACCTCATTTGGGTTTCTCAGCAGCCCTTGGAAGATAAAAGTTTCAAACCGCACCATATTATAGATGGGGCTATTGAAAAGATAGTAAAGGGCTGCTTTATCAGAGAAGTTATACTCATGTTCTTGGGTAAATCTTAATTCTTTCAGAGAGCCTCTTTTTCTCTTAACTGACATGCTTAAAATCCATATTAAAATATCTTCAATAAACTACAATTCAGCATCAGACTGGCTCATCCTGAAATCCTTTGTCTACTGAAGCTAAGGATCCAATTTTACCTGGATCAAGGTCCATCCAAGATCAAGGGAACTTCCTCAGGCTGCTGAAGATGACAGCACAGAGCCGTGCATCCATACTGGTCACCACCGATACAGCCTTACATTAACATACATTTTGACTTGTTCCACAATAGTATTGCAATAAACATGGACATTAAGGTATATCTGTGTATGCTGACTTTGATTTCTTTAGGTATGTGCCCATGAGAGGTAAAGGCATATAATATGTCAGTTCTGATTTTTATTCCTCGAGGAACAACCATACTTTCCATAGTGGCTACAATAATTTATATTTTACTAATCATGTAAAAGAGTTCTTTATAATCAGCACCTATTGCTTTTGCATCTTGATGACAGACATTCTAATGTAGGTGAGATGGAATCTCAGTGTAGTTCTGGATTTGCATTTCTCTAAAGACTGAAGTTATACAATACCTTTCCATGTAGTTCATTTGGAAAGTGGTCATGTTTATTTATTGACTAGATTATTGATATCTTAATGCTAAAAATCTTTGTTATTCTGCTATGCATTCTATATATTAATTTCCCATTGGATGAGTAGCTGGCAAATATTTTCTTCCATTTAGCAGACTGTGTCCATCAGCTGTTTCTTTGGCTGTACAGAGACTGTTAAATTTGATGTAATCTCATTTGTCAATTCTTGCTATGATTTCCTCAGTGATTAGAGCACTATTTAGAATGCCTTGTCCAAGTCTAGAACCTGAATTATTTTCTCTTACTGGGCTAAGTTTTGCATTAAGTTCTTGAATCTATTTTGAATTGATTTTTATGTAGAGTAAGATATAGAGGTATCATTTTAGTCTTCTACATATGGGAAGCTAGCTTTCCACTCTCTTTGTTATAGATGGATCAGTCTTTTTCCTCCTCAAACCGCAATATTTTCTCTTCCATCTGCCTCAACAGGGAACATTAGCTACAATGGTAGCTTTGGAAAGTCAGTCTTGTACACTGTCTCAGAAGTAGAACTTGGTTGCAGAAAAAGGGAAACCAAAGGTACTGTGTACCATTCTACACATGTAGATGACAAACAGCAGCTGGCTGGCAGGTGGACAATATCACCATCTTTTTAGTCAATTAATCTTCCACTCATTTTCTTTTTACAACTAGCCAGCAATCCTTTCCAATCACACTCCAAGGTCAGCATGTAATTTGATTTTTTTATCTTAGGAATAAAAGTAGACTCAATCAAGGTGAATGAAGTAATTTTCCTGTCTTTGAACTTAAGCATATCTGGATCTATATCTGAATGTGGAATTTTTCTAACACAATGGATGTAATGTCCCTTCATGTGGGTCCCTTCATGTCCAACCATTCATCAGATCTCTTTGCCTCTTGCTGGATCGAGTTCTTTACTCCTGTGGCACACTCTATTTCACTTTCATCCACACGCTTTCTCTTTCTGTTGGGTCATTACTCCCAGCATGAAATATGCCACAGTATTTCTCATCTTAAAAACAACTGTGCACATTTTGCCATAGGTCTATTTCCTTATGTTATTTCATTTCCTGGCTATTCTTTTCAGGCATAAGAATCCCTTAGAAGAGCTATATTTTTTTAAAATGATTAAATGTTTTTTTCTTAAGAGAAACAAAATCAGAAGAGTTGGGATACTTTTAATAAAGAAAAATATTTTACAATCTGGAATAAGCTATCTGCTGATAACAAGTGTTGGCATTCATAAGAGTCCAAAAGACCAGTCTGTAGTTTACAGTTGTACAATGGGTATTTCATGACCTTCTTTCGCTCTGATGTGGGACCCAGAAGGACTGTCTTTTATAATTAAGACATCAGAACCACATATTCAGATATTATTCCTAATCTTTCAATTATCCTACTATCTCAATGATGAACTCAGATTCCACGCATATTAAACATTCTACACAAAACAATCTTTCACGGTTCCTGAAAAGCAAAACTACTGGGAAAACATTCCCTCATCTTTTGTTTGCTTAAAGTGCCCAATCTTCATTCTCACACTAGAAATAGAATATTCTGTTATCAAGTATTTTCTTCCGGTACAATTACTCCTCTATCATATGATTCTCATGTTTCGTTACGAGAAACATCAGTATAATTTTGGTTTCTTTAACAAAATTTCTTCTGGCTTAAAAAAGAATCTCTTTTCTAGTTTCCACCATTTGCCTGCAAATTCCATGATTTCCTTGTTTTTAATTGCTGAGTAGTGTTCCATTGTGTAGATGTACCAAAATTTCTGTATCTATTCTTCCATTGAGGGACATCTGGGTTGTTTCCAGGTTCTGGCTATTACGAATAAAGCTGCTATGAACATGGCTGAACAAATTTCCATTGAGTTCTTGAGCATATTTTGGATATATGCCTAGGAGTGGTATAGCTGGATCTTGAGGAAGCACTATTCCTAATTGTCTGAGAAAGTGCCAGATTGATTTCCAGAGTGGTTGTACAAGTTTGCATTCCCACCAGCAATGGAGGAGGGTTCCCCTTTCTCTACATCCTTTTCAGCATGTATTGTCTCTTGAGTTTTTGATCTTAGCCATTCTGATGGGTGTAAGGTGAAATCTCAAGGTCATTTTGATTTGCATCTCTCTGATGACTGAAGACGTTGAACATTTCTTTAAGTGTTTCTCTGCCATTCTATATTCCTCTACAGAGAATTCTCTGTTTAACTTTGTACCCCGTTTTTTAATTGGATTACTTAATTTTTTGCTGTTTAACTTCTTTAGTTCTTTGTATATTCTAGAAAAGATCATCCTAAGAAACAGAAAGAAACACACACACACACACACACACACACACATATATATATATATATATTCACTTATAAGTAGATACTAGACAAATAATATAGGTTAAACCTATAAAAATCTCTACACCCAGAGAAGGTGAGGTAGAAGGAGGATCTTGGGTAAGATGATCAGTCCTCACTCAGAAAGGTAAACGGGGCAGACACTGAAAGAAAGAGAAAACAGGAAACAGGACAAGAGCCTACCATGGAGGGTCTCAGAGATTCTACCCAACATTTTATCAAAGCAGATACTGAGACTCATAAACAAACTTTGGGCAGAGTGCAGGGAATCTTAGGAAAGAAGTAGTAAGAGCTGGAGAGAACAGGAGCTCCATGAGGAGAGCAACAGAACCAAAATATCAGGGCCCAGGGGACTTTTCCTGAGACTGATACTCCAACCAAAGACCATTCGTGGATATAACCTAGGACCCCTGCTCAGATGTAGCCCATGGCAGTTCAGTGTCCAAGTGGGTAACTTAGTAAGGGGAACAGGGACTGTCTCTGACATGAACTCAGTGGCTGGCTCTTTGACCTCCTCCCCTGGATAGGGGAGCAGCCTTGCCAGTCCACATAGGAGGACAATGCCGCCAGTTTTGATGAGACCGGATAAGCTAAGATCAGATGGAAGGGGAGGAGCACCTCCCCTATCCGTGGACTTGCAGAGGAGCATAGGAGGAGTTGAGGGTGGAAGGGTGTGGTGGGAGGGGAGGAAAGAGGGGGCTACAGCTGGGATACGAAGTGAATAAACTATAATTAATATAAAAAATAAAAATTTAATTAATAAAGAATCTCTTTTTGGCTATCAGTCACTTTAACTCTTAATAACTAGATTCAAGGTGTTTCTGTTTTGTTTTGTTTTTTGTTTTTCATTTTAGTGTGTGTGTGTGTGTGTGTGTGTGTGTGTGTGTGTGTATCTCTTGGGGTGTGGCATGGTACATGGATAGAAGTCATAAGACAATTTGCAGGAATCAGCTCTCTTCGATTATGTGGGTTTCAGGGATGAGACTCAAGTCTTGAGCCTTAGTAGCAAGCACCTTTACCCAGTGAATTCATCTCATTGGCCCTTCAACATGCTTATTGATTTGACAGTAGTTTCAGAATATTCAATCAGTAATTAGAAGTGATAAGTTTTTCCTTCTCTCTTCTTCTTCCAATTATGCATAATTTAGATCTTACTCTTGTTTGTTGTCTTTTTCTTATACTGTGTTTCCTAATATTTTTTCATATTTATATCTAAGCATTGTTTTTACTTACATGTTTTCCAGATAGCTTATGCTCTATTCACTTACTTCTAATACAGTGTTCTTTAGTCATTTGAAAAATTGACATTTTCTAAGGAATTTTAAGACATTTTTTTCCTTATCAGGTTCCTGTGAAATTTGGAAGTGTGGAAAAAACTACAGGAGCCTACCACAGAAGGTTTCTGAAAGACCCTACCCAGCAGTGTATCAAAGCAAATGCTGAGAGTCATAGGCAAACTCTGGGCAGAGTGCAGGGAATCTTATGAAAGAAGGGGGAGATAGAAAGACCTGGAGGGGACAGGAGTTTCACAGGAGAGCAACAGAACCAAGATATCTGAGCCTGGGGATCTTTTCTGAGACTGATACTGTAACCAAGGACCATACATGGAGATAACCTAGAACCCCCACACAGGTATAGCCCATGGCAGCTTAGTATCCAAGTGGGTACCCTAGTAAGGGGAACAAGGACTGTCTCTGACATGAACTGATTGACCTGCTCTTTGATCACCTGCCCATTGAGGGGGGTGGTGCTGCCTTCCCAGGCCACAGAAGAAGACAATGCATCCAGTCCTGATGAGACCTGATAGGCTAGGGTCAGATGGAAGTGAGGAGGAGCTCCCCTAACAGTCGACTTGGAAAGAGAATGGGAGTGAGGATGGGTTTGGGAGGGAAAGAAGGAGGGGACGACAGTTGGGATAAAAAGTGAATAAACTGAAATTAATATAAAAAAGAGAAGTCCAAAAACTCATAAACCTAGGAAGAAGAGTTCAAGGTAATTAGTATTAGGGACATGAATAGCCCAATATAGCATATGCAAAACAGAATATCAAAACATAGACACACATACAGAAAGAGAGTGAAAGAGAGAGAGAGAGAAAAAAAAAACATCAAGCCTTGTCAAGCAGGTAGAGTGAAAAGTTTTAATAGTTTTCATAGATTTGTAAGATGGTAAAATTAAGAGAAAAGGTATTGGCAACTATCTACTAACATTGAAGATTCATATGGTCTATGATCACTGACTCAACTCCTAGATAAAAATAGTTCCATAACCACTCATGCCAACATGTACCACTTTAAAGAAAGTATAAAATATTATTTTACAGGATTAAAACTAGAAATAACTCAAGTGCTGTGGTCTCAAGAATTACCCCTAAAACTCATTTGTTGAGATTACATCTCATCAGGAGATGGGATTAGGAATGAAATCAGGTAATGATAGAGCAGCCTCACGAAATGAATAAGTGCCCTTCTAAGAGAACTAGGACCAACTACTCCCTCTTCTGCCAGGTGAACGTATAAGCAAAAGGTGGCATCTTTGAAGACTAAGCTTGGCAAACATTAAATCTAGTGACATCATGATCTTGGGACTTCCAGTTTCAGAGCTGTGAGAAAAAATTTTATTTTGTTTAAAAACTACTGTGTAGTTAGTGATTATAGACTGAAGGAGCCAACATAGAAGGTATTTGTCAACAATTTAAACTGTGGCAGATTTATACCAGAGAAAAATGTACCCGTGGTAAAAAGCTTCTGTATGCAACATGGACGAACCACACAATCTTAGCACAAGTCTAACCTTGAGCAAAAGCAATTTAAGCACTCTTAGTTTTATATAAAGTAAGTAATGATGTAGCTTAATCCATTAAGAACTTAGAATGGTGTATAATTCACCACTAAGGTGTCTGCTAGTTAGTCATGCCCCCTCTCTTCACTGATGTGGTATTTTCATGAGTAGTGTCTTTGACAAAAATCATTCTACAAATAGGAACTATGTCTATATCTATATCTCTACTATCTCTATTTCTACCTCTATCTCTATATCTGTATCTGTCTATATCTATGTCTTTACTTTTAATTTTACACATAGAAGTGTTCTATCTGCATGTATGTCTATGTACCAAGTGCATGCCTGATGCCTTCAGAGGCCAGAAGAAGGTACCAGACACTTCAAGACTAGGGTTACAGGTGGTTGTAAGCCACCATGTCGGTGGTGGGAATAGAACTTGGGTCCTTTGGAGAGCAACCAGTGCTCTTAATCATTGAGCCATCTCTCCAGCCCCTGATCTCATATCTTACAATTGAAAAAGAAACTTTGCAAAATAAATTAGTAACAGCCATTAGGTACGTAGAGAATAAAGGCAATAAAAAGGTTTTACTTATATGCATGTGTATAACTTTTGGATTTTGAGCCAAATGTTCTCTAATTTTTGCCGAGCATAAAATATTAAACAGTAAACTAAATCTCCGTAAGAATCCTGTAGTCTGTGAGTTGGTAGAGAGATGCTTGAATGGGCTTCAGGATGGAGAGGTTAGTCAACTAGAAGCAGTGCAGACAGGGCATCACAGCTGAGCTTTCCTAGAGAGCTTCTCAGACTAACAACATGATTTCATAATGAATCTTCTTACCAACGAACTGTGTCAAGATTCAGGAGTAATCAGAGGAGAGGCGAGACTTTCCTTTTGGATGTTTCCAACATTTTGTTTTATTTTGCATCCCTGTTAAAAACACTGCTTAAAAAGGAAACATATCTTCTGATGTATTGTGCTTATTTCATTGAGGTCTACTCTGTTTTTCCCCTGATAAAGAAATAATCCCCTTGAGATATTTGCCATGAGTCCTTTGGAAAACATGATTGTAAATATACATATAAATATTCACTTCTTAAAACACAAGAAGTAACAAAATTCTATATTATAAAATTCAAATTTAATAATGCATATTTATTGCACTTACTTGAATATGGTTATTGTTTTTATGATGGCAGAAAGAACTGGTATATATGAACAAAACAAAGAGCTATGTAAGCTAAGTGGGCTACAAATCCTGAGTAGTTTTTAAGATTTGCAATGTGCAAACCATGATTTTCATTTTACTGTGGGATACTTCTTGGAGAGTATATCACTATAAATGTGTCTTCTGTTAAATCATGCTTTAATTACAACCCACAATTCTTAAACTTGAGTATATTCCCTGATCCAGAGATATTGTCTGTGTAGTTCTCTATCCAAATGTGTCTTGCTGTTGCTCATCAACCTGTATCTCAAGGTACATTGACTGCATAGTCTTTTGCTCTTTTGTGTTTCAGTTTGTGTCCCTGTGTTGTTGTGCACTAGAACCAGAGGATCTTGTCTCTGTGACCAATTGACAATAGGGGTGACCATACCAGTGCGTGGCTCTTTGACCTCTGAGTTTGTACCATCACATGACTTTCTCAACTGTTTAACCAAGATACTGGAATTCAAATCCTGAAAACAGGGCAGCCACAGTTCACTACCTACCTATCTTCATTTCTCCTTTTCTTGCTCCTTTTATTCTTTTTCTTTCTACCTTTTTTCCTTCCCAGTGCTAGTGTTTGAACGCAGAAGCTTGCAAATGGTAGGCAAGCATTTTACCACTGAATTATACCCCCAGGATAAGAACCTTAGTACTTCTTCAGCCAGATATTACTGAGGCTTGCAAAACTGCAGCAATGCTTCGTCTCGCTGATCTCTTTCTTTTTGGAAATACTACATTTTAAGGCACATCATCAAGCTGCTTTAAAATAGATGAATAAACATTTTTGAATCTTGTGTAAACTTTAAATACATTAAATATTGATATAGAAATCCCTCTAAAAAGCTTTCAGGATCTTATTTGTATGGTTAGATGGGATTCTTGTTTAAGTTATAAACAAATGTTAGGGATAAAACAGTAAGGTCAAGAGAACACCAAGAAAAGTAAGTAAGAAGGCTTGCAGCTGGATATGAGTAGCTAAGCTGACCAGATAACATGATAAATAGGGCTCTGGGACAAACCACAAATCAGGTCTAAGCAGGCTCCTTCCAGCTTCCATATCACCACTCAGTAGCATATACAAGGCATCATTGCCTTTCCATCTAATAAACTTCTCAAATTATAAGCAGTTATAGCTATACATATTCTTGTATCTAATTATAAAAGATGAATTGTGGGTAAGGATCATTATTAAGAAAAGACTCACCTGTTTCAGAGAGTAGTCTATCCCACACTACCCCAGAGAGAAGGGGAAGAGAAATAGTAGACCAGAATTCATTAAGCACAGAAGCAAGAGGTATATATTGGCCCTTGCCAGTAGTTTTGATTTCTTCCACTCTGGATGACCCACTTTGTTTTGATTTATTTTTTTACCTGTTAAAATTAAACTTATTTGCATGTTCCACATGTGCCTCAAAAGGAACTCACCTTTTAGAGCGTAACTAATCGAGACTCCTGCCATGGTTGCAACCAGAGGGAATCTGTGAGGCAGCATATCGCCTTATCTATTCCTCCTCATCTATTCGCCAGCATGGTAAGAGGAATTAATCCTTTTCTGTATATTCCAGCATTCAAGAATGCAAAATGATATTTTTGTTTTCCTAACTTTTAAATATCGAAAGGCTATCTTGCTGCTTCATGCATGATGGGAAATCCGGGTCAGGGCTCTCACATATCTTGTGCACTGATGGATGCCATTAGAAAACGTAATTGGGTAGAAGAGTTTTGTAGAAATTCTAGGAACAAGGTGGTTTAAAAATGAAGACAGAAATTATAGAGATCTCTGTATAGTGTAATTACTGTAGAAATCCACCTTCTATACATATTCAGGGTTGTTTGTACCTAATCTATTGGGATGGGCACATTTTCCCTTACATTATATTCACCAGTACACTAAAATTACAAGGAACTGATTTTGACTCTACTAACGCCTTGGTCTACAGGAAGGAAGATTAGTCTCATGCTTTTATTCTCAAGGGAAGCATCAACAGGTGTTAAAACATAAAAGAAAATATAGGAGTCTAAATATCCTACTCAGGGAATAATACGGTGCTTATACCGGGTATTTTCAAACTCCTAGATTAAGGAATTATTTTTCCACATCCATTTCCCACTTGAACACATTTCAACCAAAGGGCAAGTATGTCAACCAAAAGAATATAGCTATAAAAATAAATCTAACAATAAAATAAAACCCAATGTGTACAACTCAGCTTACTAACAACAAACATGAAAAATCAAGACAATGTGACTCCCCTAAAACTGTTAACATTAAATAATGGTGTATGCTGAAAGTGACTGAGATAAAAATCCCAGGTAGAAAATTCAATAATTACAAGTATGTCTAAAGGCAAAAGAACAAAAGAGCATAAATAATGTGAAAAATGAATTAAAAATAGAAATACAGAAGAAAAATAAATCTGAAATGCTGAAAATTTAAAAACAACGTAGTAAGTCAAATAAAAATCAGTAGAACGTAGTATCAGTAGAGTGTCATTAAAGAAATGACAGGAGACCTGAACTTGAATACAAAAATATGAAACAATCTAACAAGGACAAAGATAACACAGTAAGATGGTACCAACATAAATTTAAAGCTATACTTAACGCTCTGAAAAGAGTAAATGTAAAGATAATGAGCACAGGAGAAAAAATATTCTAAAGGCATAGAAAACATAGCAGAAAATCTCCCAGAGTTAGGAAAACAGATGCCAACCCAGAAAACATCAAACAGACAAAACCAGGAAATAATATCCCCTCATCATATTATAATTAAAACACTACATACATAGAAGAAGGAGAGTATATTGAAAGTAGCAAGAGAGAGGCCAAGTCACATAAAGGCAAGGCAATCATGGCATCAATAGACTTCTCTACTGAAACCTTAAAAGCCAGGAGGGACTGGAAAGATATATTTCAAATTTGAATAAATAATTACTAACCCAGACTGCTATATCAAAACTGTAATAACTGAAGGAAAAGTAAAAATACTTTTTTGACAAAGATAAGCTGAGAGAATTTATAACTAGTAAGACAACCTTAGAGAAAATACTTGAATAAGTCTTTCAGAATAAAGAGAAAAATATATCCATCCATGACGTCATAGAAAATAATAAACCATTGCTAGAATGATAGTGAAACATGGAAGAGTAAAACAGCAAATACTATAAAAATCAATAAAATCAAATAAATCAATAGATACATTTTAACAGTAACTCTAAATATTAATGATCTCAATTCCTCAATCAAAAGTCTCAGACTAGTGTGTGTGACTTGATTCAAAAATAAAGAATAACCATTTGCTGCCTACAAGAAATTCATCTCACCAGAAACATTAGACATTAGCTTAGAGTAAAATAATAAAGAAGGTATTCCAAGCAAATGGACTTAGGAAACAAGCAGGTTGCACTTATCCAATAATTAACAAAATATACCTCAATACCAATTAAGTGAATATTCCATCAAGAGAATATTATGATTCTAAGCATATATGCCCCATCTAGTTTCACTGAACAAGCACTATGAAATGTGATCTACAAATTAACCCTGGCACAGTAGTAATGGATAACCTCAATACTTCAGTGTCACTGGTTAACCATTCATCCTGACAAACAAGAGAAAATGAGAGTAATATTTGAATTAAATGGTATCATATACCAAATGGATTTAACAAACATCTACGGAAAATTCTATCTGAACCCCAAAGAAAATAGATTTTTTTTTCCCTCAGTAGCCCATATAAGTTTCTCTAAAATCAATTATGCATTAGGATATAAATCAAGTCTTAACAAAGTAGAACAAATAGTATAATTCCTTGTGTCCTATTAATTACAATAGAATAAGTTTACAAATCAACAATAAAATTAACCACAGAGCATATCTAAACTCACAGATGTTTAAAAACACACTATTCAACAATGAATGAGTCCTTGAAGAGATTAAAATTAAATAAAAGATTTTTCTTAGAATAAAATGGAAATACAATATTCCCCAAACCTATGGGATACAATTAAAGTGGTCCAAAGGGAAAATTTACAACTCTAAGTTCCTACTTTAAGAAATCATGGAGATCTCAAATAAATAACTTAATGTTATATCTTAAACTATCAAAAGAAGAACTAACAAAACTCAGTATACGGAAAGAAATTATTAAGATCATGGCAGATATTAATGAAATAGAAACAAAAAAAAAACAACACAAAGGGGAAAAGTCTTGGTTGGTTCTTTGAAAAGACAAATAAAATGAACACATCTTCAGCCAAACTAAACAACAAAGGGAAAGAACACCAAAGTTAATAATATTAGCTATGAATCAGGCATGCTACAATAGGCCTGAAAGACAAGGTGGACATTGTTCTACAACAGACGTATGACTTTTATATGAGTAACCAACCACTTTCTGTTGGATCTGAAGCCTGTTCCAAACAAGACGAACACAGACCTGGATCTGTAAACCTAGTCAACAGCCTGGGAGGGGGGGTGTCAGAGATCTTGATATAGGAGTGTTGCTTTGCTAAATATTCACGTTGTCAAACTGCTGTGTTTGTATCTTTATATCAGAGAATCATTTTATTGTAGCTGACAGTGGTAAATGTAGGAGTCCATACATGACCAAAGTGGAGAAGAATAAGAGGTGTGGAATCCTCAGGCCGATATGAGACATCTCTATTAATTTACTTCCCATCCTCCATTCAGCTTCCCCAAGGTTCAGGGAATATTTATGGATTCACAATGGATTTAAGAGCCAGAGGGTGGGGAGAAGTGCAGTGAAATGCTGATTCAGGACATAGTGGCACCGTCCGCAGTGAGCTGGGCCCTCCCACAGCTATCATCAACCAAGACAATGCCTCCGCAGACCTGTCTACAGCACAATCATTCAGAAGCATTTTCTCAATTAACCTCCCATCTTCCCAGATATGTCTAGGTTTGTGTTAAATTGATAAAACACAGTCAACACACCTTTTTTCTGAACTGGTCAACATACTATTATAAAGAGTTTGTGTGTACATAAGAGAGAGAGAGATTTGGAGGCGCAAATTCTGTCATTGGGATTTTTTTTTTAGCTTATTCAATTTGCCATTCTTGTATTGACTTTTCAAAGCTGGATTATGGTATGAAGCACCTTTCTTACTTTTATTATAATATGTTAACAAAGATTACTTATTAATATCTTTCAGAACCCTAACTCTACATGCTTTATATATACAACAGTCTGGGAAATAATGGCTTAATCTAACTGAGAGAAACCTTGATAAGATTTTAGTATTGAGAAATAAAATAATTATTAAGAGACATTTATTTTTCTTGGTCAGCTTTTTTAAAGTTGTTTTCTCCTAACTACAGCTCCTGTGTACCCATAGGTAATCCTCTCCTAGCCACCCTCCCCTAATTCTTCACTATATCTCAGCCCCTAGCTCCAGCAGACACACCTTGCTAAACCAAAGGCCATTTAAAGGTCAGAAAACCAGGTAGGCTGTCTAAGGGTCTTCTCCCTTCTCTCTCTGTTCTTCCAGATCCAACCCTCCAGTCTTATTCCTAGCACTGCAACAGAACACCAGCTGAAGCCTTCTTTCCCCAGTGCCCACAACTCATCCGGATTACAAAGACCATACCCTCATAATCTACCTTCCTCACCCATCGCTGTGTCCCAGCCCCTAACTCCGGTAGGCACTCCTTCTAAACCACAGGCCACACTTGCTAAAAAATCAAGGTAGGCTGACTGAGTATCTTCTCTCTCTGCTTCTCCGGAAACAATCCCCCAATCTCATCTCCAGCTCTGTAGCAGAACACCTGTGGCAGCCATCTCTGGCTCTCCTACCCATCTCCTATGGAACACACAGATCCTCCCCTTCTAACCTTCTTTCTGCCACTTGTAGCTATGAGCCAGACCCCAAATCCAGCAGGCATCCCCAGCTAACTCAAGGGCCATTCTTCTCAGGGCAACAAGTAGTCCAAAATCAGAACCACACCTCTCCTACTTCTCCTGAAATCCAATCCCCTCAGTCTCATCACTAGCTCTTTAGCAAAAAAACTGCTGTGGTCTCCCTTTTCTCTCTGACCTATCCACAAAGGATCACAAAGATCTTCTCCAAGTTTCCTTCCCCCAACTCATCCCAGTATTCTAGCCTCCACCATCAGCAAACATCCCACATAAGCACAACAGCTGAACAGGCCAGGAAAACAAGCAACACATAACCATCACACTCTTGGAAAATCTAGAGATGAAACAGAAACCAAGGAACAAAACACCCACCCAACAAAGACACATCCAGAAATCTGCACCAGTGGCCTATAATCATAGCAAACACAGATGCCGAGATGGCAGTGTAAAAACACAACCACTAACAATTAAGGCAATATGTTTCCACTAGAGCCCAGCTATTCTATCAGAGCAGGCCCTGAATATTTCAACAATATAGCTGAGACATAAGAAAAAGACCTCAAAACAGCCTGTATAAATATGACAGAGTTCCTTAAAGAGGAGATTAATAAATCCCTTAAAGAAATCCAGTAAAACACAAACATGGTAAGTAAATAAATATTGTTTAGGACCTGAAATTGGAAATAGAATCAATTAAAAAATCCAAACAGGGAATTCTGAACATGAAAAATTTAGAAATTCAAATAGGAACTACAAAGCTAAGCTTAACCAACAGAATACAAGAGATGAAAGAAAGTATCTCAGGAATTAAAGATACAATACATAAAATTGTACAGTGTACACATGAAGATACAAAACAATATGTGGAATACAAGAAATGGATACATCAGTCAAAAATTTTAAAACTAGAAAACTTCTCATACAAACACGTAGTAAACCAAACCTAAACATAGTAAGTATAGTGCAAGGAGAAGAAACCCAGTTCAAAAGCTCAGAAAATGTTTTCAAGAAAATCTTATAAAACTTTCCTAACCTAAAGAAGGAGATACCTGTAAAGGTATAAGAAGCATACAGAACCTAAGGATATTGGGTTCATAAAATAAAGTCCTCTTGACAGATAATAATCGAAACACTAAACATACAGAACAAAGAAAGAATATTAAAAGCTGCAAGGGAAAAACACCCAGAAACATATAAAGGCAGACTTATTAGAATTACATGTGACTTCTCAGTGGAGACAATAAAAGCCAGAAGTGCTTAGACAAATATGCTGCAGACACTAAGCGACCACAATGCCAGCACAGACTACTACACCCAGCAAAACTTTCAAAGATCATCAATGGAGGAAATAAGATATTTCATAACAAATTCAAGTTTAAACAAATTCTATCTTCAAATCTAGCCGTATCAATGGTGTTAGGAGAAAAAACTCCAGCCTAAGGAGATTAATTACACCCATTAAAACACAGGGAATAAATAACCTCATACCAGCAAAAGTAAAAAGAGGAAGCAAACACACACCTTCACTCCCACAAATACCCACCTTACCATCAACACCAACAAAATAATAGGAATTAACAATCATTAGTCATTGGTATCTCTCACTGTCAATCAATGGCTCAATTCCCCAATAACAAAACACAGATTGGAGAGATCCAAGATGGCAGCACGGAAAGGACACTGCATCTGAGGAGCAGGACAACAATGTCGGTACAGTGACCAAGAGACTGAACTGGGCCCTAAAACACAGTGATCCTGTTTCCCAGGTGAGAGGAAACATTACTGTGTAGGAATCAGTCGGGTCCACTCTCAGGTCATCCAGCTAGAACGCAGAAAAGGTCTGGAGTTGCACAGGCGCTCTGTCGCCAGACCAGAGCTACACGCCTGCGTGTCTTGATCACCTTCCCAGGCTAAACGGTGGGCACAAAAACAACAGAGACTGGGAGTCCCAGTCACGAGAAAACCCCACAGGGAAGGAAGTAAGGGGGACTGACCTGAGGTCACCCAGCCTTTCCCTGGAAAAGGCCCCGCAGACATGCAGGCACACAGCCACCAGCCCAGAGACCTACTGCATGACCGACTCTGTCATAGACAGAACTGTGAGCCCCAGGGCACCAGAGACTGAGTTTCCCTGTCGGGAGAAAACCCCACAGGGAGGGAAACAGCAGGTCCCAGCTTAGAGCACTCAGCTGACACCCCTCCCACCCCCTCACCCTCTCCCCACCCTGCCAACCACCACACAAGGGAAAGTTCTTGGGGAAAGTTCTCAGGTTCCTACCCAGTCACCAGCTTGGAACCACCACCTGCCAGTGCCTGCATGCTATACATACCACCCCAAACACCACAGACTGGGTCTTCCTGTTGGGAGAAAACCCCACAGTGGTGGAAACATCTGGCCCTACCTCAGGACAGCTAGGAAAAGTTTCTGGTTATTTACAGGCTCCAGCCTCCAGCCTCCTGCTGCATGCATGAGAGCGGTGCTCACCTGCCACTGATTACCACTTGGGTACTGAGGCACAGAGCTCCAACCTCAGACCTACAGAAGCCTGGAATCCCTGAGATCAACCCCCAAATACTGCTCTAAGGGGCAACCAGTTATCCCTAACTAAACTGACCAAACCATGAGGCACCCAGGTTACAGCAGCAGCTCACTAAATTTATAGCAAGAAAGCCAGTAGCAGGGCGGCTGTCGCCAGGACTTCTCCAGGTGAGAGGAGAACCCCTTTGACTAACAAAGAACACAAGTCCACTCAGGTCTGTACGCCTGAAGTGAGTTGTGACAATTCCTGAAAAATACCAGCCATTCAGTGACCATACCCAAAAAGCTGAAGAGGCCTCCTTCGGGAAAAATCATCTTCCTGCCCAGAGGATTCTCCCCATCACAGGATTCCAGGAACCGCCAGAAACTAACACCCAACACCTAAGATAGCCCAATGGGTAGAGACCAGTGTAAAAGTTCAACCAACAAGAGGCAGAGTAATATGGCATCTCCAGAACCCAGTTATCCAGAGGCAAGCAGCCCTGGACACCCCAGCATAAATAAAATTCGAGAAGATGACCTTACATCTCTGCTTATGAAGAGGATAATAGAGGAAACAAATGAAATGTATAAAGAACTAGAGGAAGATAAAGTCAAACAGATTATGGTCGTTCGTAAAGAAATGTAGGAAGATAAAGACAAATAGATTATGGACATCTGTAAAGAAATATAGGCAGTTGCAGCCAAATAATTTGTGGCCTTTAGAGAGGAAATAATTAAATCACTGAAAGAAATAAAAGAAACAGAGAATTGTTCAAACAAGCAGCTGAAGGAATTGAAGGGAAAACAGGAAAATACAGTCAGCTAGGTAAAGGAAATAAAAAAAAAAACAGCTCAAGATCTGAAGATAGAATTGGAAAAATTAAAGAGAACACAAATGGAGGAAATTGTGGAAAGAACTTAGGGATGAAAAGAGGAACTACAGAGGTAAGCATAACCAATAGACTACAAGAGATGGAAGAAAAGAATCTCAGGTATGGAAGATACAATGGAAGAAATCGATGTATCTGTCAAAGAAAATGTTAAATCTAAAAAATCCCTGATGCAGACCATCCAAGAAATCCAAGACAACATGAAAAGACAAAACCTAAGAATAATAGGAATAGAGGAAAAAGAAGATTCCCTCCTCCAAGGCCCACAAATTATTTTCAACAAAATCATAGAAGAAAATTTCCCCAACTTCAAGGAAAGGCCTATAAGAATATAAGAGGCCCACAGAACACCCAATAAATTAGACCAGAAAAGAAAATTTTCCCACCACATAATAATCAAAACAGTAAGTATACAGAACAAAGAAAAAATACTAAAAGCTGCAAGGAAAAAAGGCCAAGTAACATATAATGGCAAACCCATCAGAATCACAGAATCACACCTGACTTCTCAACAGAGACTATAAAAGCCAGAAGGGCCTGCAAGGATATCATGCAGACCCTAAGAGAACACAGAAGTCAGCCCAGGCTATTATACCCAGCAAAACTCTCAGTCTCCATAGACAGAGAAAACAAGATAGTCAATGACAAAAACAAATTTCAACAATACCTATACGCAAACCAAGCATTACAGAAGATACTAGAAAAATACAACCCAAGAAAACTACCTACTTTCAAGAAAAAAGAGGAAATAATTAACTCACTACAGCAAAAAAAAAAAAAATTAGCCAAGCACACAAACTTACTACCACACCCAACATCAAAATCAAAGGATCTAATAGGCACTGGTTATTAATCTCTCTCAACATCAGTGGACTCAATTCTTCAATAAAAAGACACAGACTAACAGAATGGATGCGTAAATGAGACCCAGCAATCTGTAACACACCTAAGTCACAAAGATAGAACTTACCTGAGGGTAAAGGGCTGGAAGACAGTTTTCCAAGCCAACGGACCCAAGAAGCAAGCAGGAGTAGCCTTTCTAATATCTGATAAAATAGACTTTCAACCAAAATTAATATAAAGAGAAGGGGAAGGACACTTCATACTCATCAAGGGAAAATTCCACCAGGAAGACATCACAATCCTGAACATCTATACCCCCAATACAAGGGCACCTACATTTGTAAAAGAAACATTAATGAAACTTAAACTACACATAGAACCCCACACATTAATAGTGGGAGACTTCAATACCCCACTTTCAACAACGGAGAGGTCAATAAAACAGAAACTAAACAAAGAAACAATGACTCGACAGCAGAAACAACGCAGCGACCAGGAGACTGAACTCTGGGACCTAAAACGCCAGCATCCGTGATTGCCAGGTGAGCAGAACTCCCACGGTGAGAAAATCAAGTGGGAAAACCCTAGGAACACCCAGTTATTCCCCGGAAAAACCTCCTGGTGACCAGCGGCGCACAGCTCTGATCGGAACGAGAAGCCGCCACTCTGGGCGCCCACACCCGCCATTATAGACTGGATCACACAGTCTCGCGGGCAGTCTGAGGAGGAACCGGGGACCATTTTCACCGAACTGCACCCTAGGAGCGCACACTGCACCCGGGTTCTGCTTCAACCCATGGGTGTGCGGCGGGCACGAACCGATCGCTGGAACCACGCCAGTCTGAGAAAGGCGGGGGACCGTTTTGACCAGTATGCACTCTGCTGGCGCGAGCCACAGGCTTCCTCCAGCAAAACCTCAGTCCCTGTGCCAGTCCGCTGGCAAGTCTGGGAGGGATCTGAGTACTGCTTCAACCCACGGGTGTGCGGTGGGCGTGCACGGATCGCAGGAGCACCCCAGATTGACAAAGTCCGGGGACCATCTTGACAAGACCGCACACTGAGGGCCAAAACCTCAGTCCCTGTGTGTGTCCACAGGACAGACAGAGAAGGCGTTGGGCACCATTTCAGACAGGCCTGCATTCAGCGGAGGCACACCAACCTAAACCCATTGTGTGTGCCCCAAATATCATCTCAGACCCTGGTGCACAGCCCCTGGCCCAGAAGGGGGAGCCAAATCTCCATTCCAGGGGAGAGCCCTAAGCAACAAGCTCAGGGCTGAGCGCAAAGACATCTCAAAAGACTGAGGAGCGAGACCAACAGACCAGAGGGATGACCAGTCTGCAGGGCTCACAGCTTCTAGCACAGAGCAGGAAGCCGGACACACAGAGCCCACAAAAGAGTTCAACTGAGACAACAACAAACAATAACAAACCACCGGAGATCCCTGATCTTCTTGAAGAATACTCTTGACACAAGAGACTGACAGTGTCAGAGTGAAGTACAGCCTTAAAGCACAAACAGCTCCCTGCTTATATATAAACAAATGCCCAGAAATCGGCGAAAGAACTCACCCAACAAAAATCAGGACAC
>CM053763.1:707874-788001 GCA_028658305.1 Pachyuromys duprasi
GCCCATGATAGCTCATTGTCGGACTGAAGACCCTAGTGAGGGAAACAGGGACTGTTTCAGTCATGATCTTGATGGCTAACTCTTTGACCCTCCCCCATACAAGCCAGGGAGTGACAGACTTGCTAGAACCCAGGGGAGGGCATTTCAGCCAGCCCTAAGGAGACAGGATGAACTGGGTTTGGATGGAAGGGGAGGAGATCCTCCCCTGTTGGTGGACTTGGAGGGGGCGGGAAGGAGGGAGATGAGGGAGGGAGTGGGAGGGTGGGAGGGTATGAGGGAGGAGGCTACACCTGGGATGCAAAGTACCTAACCTGTGATTGATATAAAAATAAATAAATTAATTTAAAAAAGTTTAAATACAGGAAAAAAAAAAGAAACAATGACTCTAACAGAGATCTTGAATCAAATGGACCTAACAGACATCTACAAAACCTTACACCTAAACACTAAAGAATTTACCTTCTTCTCAGCACCTCATAGAACCTTCTCGAAAATAGATCATATAGTTGGTCACAAAGCAAGCCTCAACAGATACAAGAAGATTGAAATAATCCCTTGTATCATATCTGATCACCATGGACTAAAGCTGAACCTCAACAACAACAGAAATAGCAAAAAGCCTACACACACATGGAAACTGAACAACTAGGTCAGGGAAGAAATACAGAAAGAAATTAAAGTCTTCCTAGAATTCAATGAAAATGAAGGTACAACATACCCAAACTTATGGGACACAATGAAAGCAGTGCTAAGAGGAATGTTCACAGCACTAAGCACCTTCAAGAAGAAAGACCTCCCCTATCAGCAAACTTGGGGAGGGGCATGCATGGGGAAGGGGGAGGGAAGGTGAGATTGGGAGGGTAGAAGGGAGGGGATTATGGGGGAATACAAAATAAAGTATAATTAATACAAAATAAAAAAGCCGTAGGGAAAAAAAAAGAAGTATACACTCCTAAAAGGAGTAGACAGTGGAAATAATCAAATTCAGGGCTGAAATCAATCAATTAGAGACAAATAAAACAATTCAAAGAATCAATGAAACCAAGAGCTGGTTCTTTAAGAAAATCAGCAAGATAGATAAACCCTTAGCATAACTAACTAAAAGGCAGAGAGACACTATCCAAATTAACAAAATCAGAAATGAAAAGGGGGACATAACAACAGACACTGAGGAAATCCAAACAATTGTTAGGACTTACTTCAAAAATCTGTATGTTACAAAATTGGAAAATCTAAATGAAATGGACAATTTTCTTGATCAATTCCACTTACCAAAGCTGAATCAAGACCAGGTAAATGATTTAAAAAGTCCTATATCCCCTAAGGAAATAGAAGTAGTTTTCAAAATCTCCCATCCAAAACAAACAAACAACAACAACCAAAAAAACCCAGGGCCAGATGGTTTCAGAGCAGAATTCTACCAGACCTTCAAAGAAGAGCTAACTCCAATTCTCTTCAAATTTTTCCAGAAAATAGAAACAGAAGGAACACTACCGAACTTATTCTATGAAGCCACAGTCACTTTGGTACCTAAACCTCACAAAGAACTAACAAAGAAAGAGAATTTCAGGCCAATCTACCTTATGTACATTGATGCAAAAATACTCAACAAAATACTTGCAAACCGAATACAAGAACACATCAAGGATACCATCCACTATGATCAAGTAGGCTTCATTCCAGATATGCAGGGGTGGTTCAATATACGGAAATCCATCAATGTTATCCACCATATTAACAAACTGAAAAAAAGAACACATGATACTCTACTTAGATGCTGAAAAAGCATTTGACAAAATCCAACACCCATTTATGTTTAAAGTCTTCGAGAGATCTGGGATACAAGGCACCTTACCTAAACATTGTAAAGCCAATATACAGCAAGCCTATAACCAACATCAAACTAAACTGAGAGAAACTTAAACAATCCTACTGAAATCAGGGACAAGGCAAGGCTGCCCACTCTCTCCATATCTCTTCAACATAGATCTTGAAGCCCTTGCTAGAGCAACAAGACAATTAAATGAGATCAAGGGGATACAAATCAGAAAGGAAGAAGCTAATGTATAACTATTTGCAGATAATATGATAGTATACCTGAGTGACCCAAAAATATTCTACCAGGGAACTCCTACAGCTGATAAACACCTTTAGCAAAGTGGCTGGATACAAAATTAACTCAAAAAAATCAGTTGCCCTCCTGTATACAAGAGATGAAAGGGCTGAGAAAGAAATTATGGAAACAACACCCTTCACAATAGCCACAAAGGACATAAAGTCCCTTGGTGTGACTCTAACCAGGCAAGTCAAAGACTTGTATGAAAAAAAAATTTAAGTCTCTGAAGAAAGAATTAGAAGAAGATATCAGAAAATGGAAAGATCTCCCATGCTCATGGCTTGGCAGGATTAACATATTAAAAAATGGCCATCTTACCAAAAGTAATCTACAGATTCAATGAAATTCCCATCAAATTACCGACACAATTCTTTAAAGACCTTAAAAGAGTAATTCCCAACGTCATATGGAATAAAAAGAGACCCAGAATTGCTAAAACAATCCTCTACAATAAAAGATCTTCTGGAGGTATCTCCATCCCTGATCTCAAGTTATATTATAGAACAACAGTAATAAAAACTGCATGATACTGGCATAGAAACAGAATGGTGGATCAATAGAATCAGAAAGAAGAACCAGAAATAAACCCACACACTTATGATCACATGATTTTTGACAAAGAGGCCAAAACCATACAATGGAAAAAAGATAGCATCTTCAACAATTGGTGCTGGTCTAACTGGATGTCTACATGTAGAAATATGCAAGTAGATCCATATTTATCATCCTGCACCAAATTAAAGTCCAAGTGGATTAAAGACCTCATTATAAAACCAGACACACTAAACCTGTTAGAAGAAAAAGTGGGGAAGAACCTTGAACTCGTTGGTATAGGAGACAACTTCCTGAACAGAACACCAACAGCACAGGCTCTAAGAGCAACAATCAATAAATGGGACCTCATGAAAGTGAAAAGCTTCTGTAAAGCAAAGAACACTGTCGTCAAAACTAAATGACTGCCTACAGATTGGTAAAGGATCTTCACCAACCCTATATCTGACAGAGGGTTAATATACAGTATATATAAACAACTCAAGAAGGTAAACAGCAACAAAACAAGTAATCCAATTAAAAAATGGGATACAGAGCTAAACAGAGAATTCTCAATAGAGAAATATTGAATGGCAGAGAATCACTTGTAGAAATGTTCAACATCCTTAGTAATCAGAGAAATATAATTAAAACAACCCTGAGATTTCACCTTACACCCATCAGAATGGCTAAGATATAACACCTAAGATACATGATGGCTAAGAATAACTCAAGTGACAACACATGCTGGAGAGGATGTTGTTATAGAACTTATAGAACCACTTTGGAAATCAATCTGGTGTTTTCTCAGATAATAAGGAATAGCGCTTCCTCAAGATCCAGCTATACCACTCCTAGGCATATATCCAAAAGATGCTCAAGTATACAACAAGGACATCTGCTCAACCATGTTGCTAGGATCTTTATTTGTAATAGCCAGAAGCTGGAAACAGCCCAGATGACCCCATTTGAAGAATGGATACAGAAATTGTGGTACATCTACACAATGGAATATTATTCTAAAATAAAAAAACAAGGAAATCATGAAATTTTCAGGTAAATGGTGGGAACTGGAAAAGATCATCCTGAGTGAGCTATCACAGAAGCAGAAATACACACAGGGTGAATACTCACTCATAAGTGGATATTAGACATATAATATAGGATAAACATATTAAAATCTGTACACCTAAGGAAGCTAGTCACAAAGGAGGACTCTGGCTAAGATGCTTAATCCCCATTCAGAAAGGCAAAGAGGATGGACATTGGAAGAAGGAGAACATAGGGAACAGGACAGGAGCTTACCACAGAGGCCTTCTGAAAGGTTCTACCCTGCAGGGTATCAAGGCAGATGCTGAGACTCATAGCCAACTTTGGGCAGAATGCAGGGAATTTTATGAAAGAAGTGGGAAATTGTAAGATCTGAAGAGGACAGGAGCTCCATAAGGACAGCAACAGATGCAAATGTCTGGGCACAGAAGTCTTTTCTGAAACTGATACTCCAGCCAAGGACCACTCATGGAGATGGCCTGAAACCCCTGCATAGAGGTAGCCTATGGCAGTTCAGTATCCAAGTGGGCTCCATAGTAATGGGGACAGGGACTGTCTCTGACAGGAACTGATTGGCCTGCTCTTTGATCACCTCCCCCTGAAGGGGGAGCAGCCTTGCCAGGCTACAGAAGACAATGCAGCCACTCCTGATGAGACCTGATAGACTAGGATCAGAGGGGAGGGGAGGAGGACCTCCCCTATCAGTGGACTTGGAGAGGGACATGAGTGGGGAATATGGAGGGTGGGACTGGGAGGGGAGGACGGAGAGAGGTACAGGGAGATAAAAATGAATAAACTGTAATTAATAAAAATTAAAAAAGACACAGATTGAAAAATGGATGCAAAAAAAAAAAAGGATGCATTTTTCTGCTGCATCCAAGAAATAAAGTTGAACATCAAGGATAGGCATTACCTCAATGTAAAGTATTCAAAAAAGTTTTTCCTAGCAAATGGAACATAGAAGCAGTCTGATGTAGCCATTTTAATGTCTAACAAATAGACCTCAAAACAAAACTAGTCAGAAGAGAAATAAACCACCATCATAGGGAAATAAACCACCGAGATGACATTTCATTTCTTAACATCTATTCTTCCAAAAGCAAGGGCACCCAAGTTCATAAAAGAAACATGACTACATATTGATACATATGATACATATTGACCGTCAAACAGGAACAGTGGCCTACTCTCACCTGTGGACAGGCCATCCAGACAAAAACTAAACAGAGAAATACTGGACCTAACAGATGTTATAAACCAAACGAACCTCACAGATATTTTCAAAACATTTCACTCAAACATAAAAACAACAACAACAAACAAACAAAAAAAAAACACCCCACCTTCTCTTCTGCACTTCTTGGAGCTTTCTCCAAAATTGACTACATACTCAGACACAAAGCTAACCTCAACAGATCCAAGAAAACTGAAATGACTCCCTGAACCTTATCAGACCACTACATGTTAAAGTTGGATATCAGCAACAACAGAAACAACAGAAAGCTTACAACCTCATGGAAACTGAAAAACACTCTACTGAACAAAAAAATGGGTCAAGACATAAATAAAGACAGAAATTAAAGACTTTCTAGAATTCAATGGAAAAGGATACACAGTATACCGAAACTTATAGGGTATAATAAACGTGGCGCTAAGAGGAAAGCTCATAGTGCTAAGTGCATATAAAAAAATTGAAGTGCTCTTAGACTAGCAATTTAAGAGCACACCTAAAAGCAATAGAACAACAACAAAAACAAAAATAAGCATGCCCAAGAGGAGTAGATGGCAAGAAAAAATCTAACTGAGGACTGAAATCAATAAAATTTAAACAAAGAGGCCAATACAAAGAATCAATGAAACAAAGTGTTGGGTCTTTGAAAAAATCAACAAGACAAACCCTTATCCAAACTAACTAAAAGATGAAGAAAGAACAACCAAATGAATAAAATCAGAAATGAAAAGGGGGATATAACAACAGACACAGAGGAGAGCCAAGGAAGCATAAGGACATACTTATAAAACCTGTATGCCACTAAATTGGAAAATCATAAAGAAATGGATATTTTCTTGATAGGTACACTTAACAAAGTTAAATCAAGATCAGATGGGCAAATTAAATAGACCTATAAGCTTTGGTGAAATAGAAGCAGTCATGAAAAGTCTCCCAACCAAAACAAAAACAACAAAAGGGCCAGGTGGTTTTAGTGCAGAATTCTACCAGACTTTCAAAGAATATTTAACACCAGTTCTCCTCAAATTAGAAATAGAAGAAACATCATCCAGTTCATATTTTGAGGCAGTGGTTATCCTAATCCACAAGCCACATAAATACCGAACAAAGAAAGAGAATTATAGACCAACTTTCTTTGGAACATAGATGTAAAGATACTCAATAAAGTACTTGCAAACTAAATATAAAAACATATAAAAAGATCATATCTATAATGAGGTAGGCTTCATCCCTGAGATAGATGAATGATACAATATATGAAAATCTGTAAATATAATCGACCATATAAAAAACTGCAAGAAAAAAGCAAATCACTATCTCATTAGGTGCAGAAAATGCTGCCGACAAAATCCAACACTTCTTCATGATAGACGTTCTAGAGAGATTAGTGATCAAAAGACATACCTAAACATAATTAAGGCAATTTACAGCAAGCCTATAACCAATATCAAATTAAATGGAGAGAAACTCTAAGCAATTCCACTAAATCCAGGAACAAGACAATATTTTCTGCTCTTTCCATATCTATTCAATATAGTACTTGAAATTATAGCTAGAGCAATAAAACAACTGAAGGAAATCAAGGGGATAAGAACTACAAATAGGAAAGAAGAAAATCAAAGTGGTGTTATTTGCGTAAAATATGATAGTATGCAAAAATAAGTGACCCTAAAAATTCTACCAAGGAACTCGTTAGGCCAATAGACTCTTTCAGCAAAGTGTCTGGATACAAGATTAGCTAAAAATAAAATACTGAGAAAAAAATCAGGGAAACAATACTCTTTACAGTAACCTCAACTAATATAAAGTATCTTGTGGTAACTCTAACCAACAGTGAAAGACTTGTATGATAAAAACTTCAAGTCTTTGAAGAAAGAAATTACAGATGATAGCAGAGGATGAAAAGATCTCCTATGCTTATAAATTGGTAGGATTAACATAGTAAAAAATGGCCATCCTACCAAAAGTAATCTACAGATTCAATAAATCTCCCATCAAAATATCAACATAATTCTTTACAGGCCTTGGAAAAGCAATTATCAACCTCAGATGGAAAAATAAAAAACCCAGGATAGCTAAAACAATCATGAATAATAAAAGAACTGCTGAAGTCCCACCATTCCCAATTTCAAGTTATGCTACAGAACTATAGTAAAAGAAACCACATGGTATTGGTATTAAAACAAGTCGGTTAATGGAATTGAAAAACCAAGACATAAATACACACACCTATGGACACTTAATTTTTTTTATAAAGAAGCCAGAAATACACACTGAAAAAAACAGCATCTTCAACAAATGGTGGTCTTCAAACTGGATGTCAGCATGTAGAGGAATGTAAATAGGTCTATATTCATCACCCTGTACAAACCTCAAGTCCAAGTGGATCATAGCCTAACCATAAAACCAGACACACTGAACCTTATGGAAGAGAATGTGGGGAATTGCCTTGAATACATTCGCAGACTTTCTGATCAGAACATCCATATTGTAGGCATTAAAATCAATAAATCATAAATGGTACCATAAATGAAATGGAAAAGCTTTTGTAAGGCAAAGGACACCATCAGTCACACAAAGTGTCAGTCTACAGAATTGGAAAAAGATTTTTACCAGCTCAACATTTGATAGAAGACTAATACCCAAAATATATAAAGAACTCAAGAAAGTAGATGCCAAAATTTTCAAGTAATCCAATTAAAAATGAATTAGGCCTGATCTAAATAGAACCCTTAATATAGGAATCTCAGATAGCTGAGAAACACTTAAAGACGTGTTCAAAATTCTTAGTTATCAGGGTAATATAAATCAAAATTATTCTGAGATACATTTTACACCTGTCAGATGGGCAAAGACCAATAATACAAGTGATAGCTCATGGTGGCAAGGATGTAGAGCAAGAGGGAACACTCCTCTATTGTTGGTGAGAGTGCCAACTTGTACAACCACTTTGGAAATCCATCTGGCACGTTCTCAGAAAATCGGAAATTGATCTACCTCAAGACCCAGCTATACTACTCTTAGGCATGTTACTAAAGGACGCTCTATCCTGCCCCACAAGGACACCTGCTCAACCATGTTTATTATGGCTTTCAATCATTATAGTCAGAAACTGAAAAACAAAACATAACAAAACAAAACACCCTGTATCAATCCCTCAAAAAAAAGGATGGACAAAAACTATGTGGTACATTTACACAATGAAGTAATGCTCAGCTATTAAAAAATAACATCCTGAATTTTGCAGACAAATAGATGGAATTAGAAAAAAACCAATTATCCTGAGTGACATAACCTAGGCCCAGAAAGAAAAATATGCTATTTATTCACTTATAAATGGATAACAGCCTTTAAGTAAATAATAACCAAGCTACAATCTGTAGACTCAGAGAGGTTAGGTAAAGAGGAAGGGTCTGGGGGAAACACATTAAATCTCACTGAAATGAAAAATTTTTCATAAAAGAAAAATACGATAATAAAGTTATACTTTTCTAAATTAAATAAAAGTTGTTACCTCGGTTCAACAATAAATTCCTTGCTTCACTGTCACCCTTTCATTCCTAGACACAAAATTTCACAAAATAATATTAACTCAGGATTTGGTAGATGTAAAATTTGGCATTTTACATTCCAATTCATAATATTTTAACAATGCATTAGTCAGAAGCCATCAAAATTATTTTGCACAGCACAACTTTGAAAGATAGTGCTTAGATGACTTCAAAAGAGAGTAATCCATGCAACATTAAATTGCTCATCATTTAGTAACATGATAAATAAAACACAGAAGAGAAAATGATAGTTTGTCTGCATTTAAGAGGTACTTGTAAAGATGCAATAAAATAGATTGCATGAAAGTATGTTAAAAAGCACAAAAATTTCTCTTATAAGCTATTAGTGTTAATTAATAGTCCTTCCATCTGCCAAGAATTTTCAAGTGAAGGTATTTGTGAATGGTCAGACTTCAGTCAGCACGAATAGGAGAAAGGAATACTGTGAAATTACCTTATCTCCTTCTGCTGAAATTTCCCACTCCATCACTTAGTTTTAAACTTTGCTCTGATACATTAATAGGAGAATTTTAGCCAAAAAAATTTAACCTTTTTTCCCCTTTATAAAGCATATTATCTGCTCTCTGTCTTAGTACACAGACAAAGTATCACTTTCTTTTCTACGTTTTATTTATCTGTGATGTTTTGAATGAGAAGTCTCTCCAACCAGCTCACGTATTTGAACATTTTGCTGCTAGTTAGTGGTGCTGTTTGGGGATGTTGTGGAACCTTTAGAAGGCAGACCAACACTGGAGAGAGTCATTGGGAGTGTGATTTGAGGGCTTATAGCCTTACCAGACTTCCAGTTCTGGTTGTCCCCTTCATGTGTATGGTTAAAATGTGAACTCTCAGATTCCTGCTACTGCTGTGCCCTGGCTCGGATGGACTCTTACCCATCTGGAGTCATAAGCCAAACCAAACTTTTTCTGAGTTGTTTTTGGTCACAGTATTTTAGCAACAGAAAAGTAACTGGTCATCTTCTTTCCTTTATTCTTGTCTTCTTCCATTAATTCAGATCTGACCACTGCTGTTAAATTTCCATTCAGCCCAAGTCTGATAAGAAATTGTACACATATAATTTGGTTCCCTATGTAATGAACACTCTTACCACATTTCCAGAGCTATTAAATGATCAGTTTTCTTATATAAAGAAACATAGAATTACAAAAAGAAATGTATACATCATTATCTATTAAGTATCCATGATATTCAGGTATCCATCTGTTTGGGGAGCAATATGATCCTTATTACACAGGCTACTATTGGTTTGTTAAATGCTCATGCTATCAAACTGTATTCTAAGTTTTCATAGGTTAGTGCTGTCCTCAACTTTCATCAGAGATGAAGCTAATCAATTTACCAGGGCCATAGGCTAAAAATTCATATTGGAAACAAATTAGAAAAGTAACATGGAAATAAAAATAAAAACAAAAGGTATTTTTATTTTATGTAAAGACATACATATTTAACACATGAAGAGGGCTGGGGAAATATTCCGGTCTGTAAAAGGCTCATCTTGCACACCTGGGGTCCTGAGTTCTATCTTCATAACCCAAATAAGAGGTGGGTACAGTAGTCTCTGAGCTGAGACAGTGGACTGAGGTACTTGCTGGCCAACTGGCCAACTCATTTGATCTACTTGACAAGTTCTAGGCCAGTGAGAATGAGACAACCTGTCTCAAAAAACAAAAAACAAAACAAAATAAAAAACAACAAAAAAAAGACAGTTCTTGAGAAATTATACACAGTGTTGTCTTGTGGCCTATACATTTATATATACATACACACACAAACAAAGAGAAATAGGGAAATTTAAACTTATGAATATGTGATGTTTAAGGAAATGTTCCCTACTCTTTAGGCTTATACAGCATAGAAAAGCTTTGCATTTTTTAATACAGCCACAGGCTCTTTTTCACATGTGTGTTTGAGAAATATATTTTACAAAATGAATGAGAACTACCTTTAATACCAATACTATAAGACAGCTTATAAAAGCAACAAACATACGTATTTTTAAAATGTGTTACAATTGAATGTTGATATATTCATATATACGTGAATATATTCACACAGAAATGCAATCTTTTTATGTATCTTTTTATAATATTTTCTTTATGCATTTTTATGAGTAAAAACATTTATGCATTCTAACAGATTCTATCAACATAAGAAGACAGATACTGAACTGTGCCTAACAGACTTTGGATTCTAAACATTTCTCAGTGTATAAATAACTGAACGAATGGAGGATTGTAGGAATGTTAATTAAAATGAAAGGATGATACAATGCTTTAGAAAAATAAGTATTGCTCTCAAACAGCAATTATTTGGCTTTAAGTAATTGTTTTATTAAGCAATTAAAGTACTTGATTGATATATATAATCATCAGGTTCATGGGGCTGAATCAGAATCCTGTAACTGGCATAATGCACACAAGTTGCTTCATGGTGACTATCTTTGGTAGAGTCATCACAGTTTCATTGTCTCTTCTACTTACTATCTCTGCTTCTGCATAATAGTAAGGCTGTCAAAACTCAGTGATAGATCTTCCCACAATAAAATTTCCTTTAATGCAAACATTAGCTTTTATTGTATTTAAAATAGTTCTAGGTCACTTGTGAAGTGCTTCCTGAAAAAAAAAAACCAACAGAGTATCTTAAATAATATTAAATCTGACTTGAAGAAAGTTTTGGAAGGTAGTTTAACATTCATATTATAGAGGTCTAGGTATAACCTGTGGGTTGTGATCCTTAAGAATGTCAAATGACACTTTCACAAGGGTTACCTAAGGCCATCATAAAATAAGGAGATTTACATTATGACTCATAACAATAGTAAAATTCTAGTTATGAAGTAGCAATGAAAACAATTTTGTGGTTGGTGGTCACCATAACAGAAGGAACTGTATTTAGAGGTCACAGCATTAGGAAGGCTGAGAATCACTACAAAAACAGAGACTGACAGTGTGGTACTCCAGACAGCACATCTTCAACTGATGCCCATTCACCTCACACCTCATTTTTCTATATCTTACTGAACAATCAGTTTTCACCTTTTTCTCCTAAAAATAATCATTCTTCCTCTCTTCTTGCCCACCCTGTCTATCTCATCTTTCCCATATATGCACAGTTTCTTCTTAATGTAAATTGATTTAGTGTCTATTAGTAAGCAGGGTGTGTCCCCCAGAAAATATTTTTAACTTCCAACCTCAGGCACTTATGAATATGATATTGTTTGGGGTGGAATCTTTAAAGATCTAGATAAATCAGCCTTAATGTTGGTCCTAGTCCACTGAGCAGTGTCTTAGTAAGAGAAGGAGAGGGATTTGGACACGCAGAGAGGATCGAATGCTTTAGAACTGAGTATGAAATATCTCCAGATAGGTTCATCTGTCTGAACACAGGATCTCCGCCTAGAGGTACTATTTTGTGAGGCCATGGAATGTTTAAGAGGCTTGGCTGGTGAAAATAGACCTTTTGGTGTCCTATTTCTGACCCAAGTTCTCTACTTCCTGATCCACCAAGATGTAAACTAGCCATCTCATGCAAAAGCCGTGAGTTACTCTTGCTGCCACAATGGACCATATTACCCAAAATATAAGTCAGAATAAACCCTTCTTTTCTCAGCTGTTTTTGTCAGTTATTTGCCCATAGTAACAACATATGAGTATACTATACCAAAAGACAGCAGAGATGGAGATTGGTGTAAGAGGTCTTCAAGTCAAGGAATGGTCAGGATTTCTGGCAACTACTAGAAGTCATAAAAGAGACCATTGATGCCTTGATTTCAGACCTTGAATTGTAAGAGAATAGATCTTTGTTTGTTCTTGAAAGCTACTCAGTCTTTGGTATCTTTATTACTGTAACCATATTTTGCCCTCTTGATATTATTAACATAATGAATAGAACTGATCTTCCTCAGAAGGGAAAAGAAACCATCTGTGGCTAGTTTGATATCAATATTTTTATTTTAGACTACTGACCTCAGGAACATGTCTTTCGTTGGATCTGATCATTTACGTTACCTATTCTGGGTTGAAGAATGTTGATGTGAACACACACTATTCACAGAATCTGTATATCATACAGGTAACTACTATTACATGAAGTTTTAATATCAGAAATGCACATGCATGTGGGATCTAAATGTATGTGGATACTTATTTTAAGTCAACATGCAAATTATTTTCCTCTCTTCTGTGTGTCCTGTGCTTAGCTATACATTTTTCAGGTTCCCATGAATGATGACAACAAAAGAAAAAAAGTTACTCATGCCTCCACAGAGTCTATGGTATAGTTGGGAAGGTAAATAGTTTTAGATAGCATTACAGAAGAACTAACTCTTCCCTTATGGACTTTGCACCCAACCTCTTGTTTCCTTGGTAACTCTAAAAAGGGAGTAACCAGCTTAAATTTTAACCACAATTTAAAAAGGTGGATACATCTGAGCCTTATCAGGTCTTATGAAGACAAAACTACTTCTTTCTGGTCAAAACAAACAATCCACAACACCTTGGGTGGAGACCAGCCATTTCAAGCTTTCCCAAACTTTATGTACTTACTGTTTCTTCCTTTTAAGAATTAAACTAGCTGGGCCTACCAATCATCTAGCCAAGAGTCACCCATGAGGAAATTTAGTCTGCCTCCAGACACACTAGGGCAGTGGAGGGCTAATTATTCCCTTAAGGAGACAATATACTTGTCTTTCCTGGAAGCCCTGCCTTCAGAGGGGAGGCTTGCTAATATTTGCAGGAAGATTCCATCTTGTAGCACTGCAGAGCTTTCTTACCTTTCTGAGTTAAAGCATAACTTTTCTTTATCCCTTTTTCTATTGGATCAAGGCCAAAGCCTGGCCATGTTTCCTGGACATGATTCTTCCTGGCTCTTTGTCTCTGAAACATCATCTTCTGTTGTGCATGCGCGTGTCTGCTATGTTTACTGCTATCTATTACTGAACTGAACTTGCCTGCTTTAATAAAGACATGGCTTTTCCCCTTTCTTTATCTTCTGGCAGCTGCCAGGATTCATAATTTGCTTTCCTAATGAAATTGTACTCAAACTTTCTTGTGTTTTTAAATTACGATATTGATGAGCCTAAGAACCCCAAAGGGAATTCCCAATTTGTTCAGTAATAGTGTGGCCTGAATGGTACATCGATATAGAAGATATTAACAAGAGAAAACAATTTTTTACACAGTCTCCATAGGAAAATGAATACCTGTAAGAAAAAGAGCCAAAAGCTCATGTAGTAAAGTTGGACCACAGAGAAATAATATATGATACCAGAAAAAAAAGCTGTGGCCAGGACAGTCAAATTATAAACCTGACTAAGCAGATGAGAGTAAGTTTATCAAGGTTTATCAAGGTCTGCCTGCACAGATTTCTCTCACTGAACTCTCCTCTACTGAGACTGTGTATATCTTTTTAGGACAGGGATATCACACTTTTCCCATAGAATTTTATCTCCTGCTGATACCTTCTAGGGATGTTGAAACAGGTTGATTTTTCTCTATCAATTCAATGATTAGAAGAAAAAATGTAAAGTCAAGCAAAGTCAAAATTTATTCAAAGGCCAATTTTACTAGTCTTTAAGAGAAACTCCACAGAACAGGTAAGGTGTAAATCTCAAAAGGTTCCTGAAGAAAGGAAATAGAGGAGAGAAGAGAAAAGCTATTTGAATAAAGTTGGTGCAGAGATCATGTCTTTCATATGGTAACAGGAACTTAAATTGAAGGGAGAATGGCTTTAGAGGAAGAGTGAAGCCCAAAGTGTTAGGGAAAACATGCTCAGAAAAGAGATGGGGAAAAGAAAGGAAAGGAAAAACTATGTGTTTCTGAACAATTCAGAAAAATAAGTGGATTTACAAAGAATCATGGTGAGAGGGCCAAAGTTTAAAATTAGAGTCTTAGGGTGGCATGACTGAGATCCTGGATAAAAGTGTAGACAAAGGACTGGGTTAATTGAGACCTGTCCGGCCCACTGCAGGGAGTAATTGGGCTTGCCACATTCCTTCCTATACTTAATAGGTACCACTTCCTGGCAACCCACCCAGATGGCCTCTAGCTTGTGACCACAGTGTGTGCTAATCGATCTCTTTCCCTAGCAACAGCTAATCAGCACACTTCAGACATTGTTCTCAATCAGATATCCTCCAGATGGCCGGACCAGAACTGTTTATGGTCTTGATGCCTAAAATAAGCCAGTCATTTTAAAGGTCAACTTCCTTATGAACCCCTTATCCAATCATGAAATGCCAAGGCTTGGAAACCCTGGCTTACATCTTTTTCCCTTTAAAAACCTCGTTTCCCTACACCTCGGGGCTGTACTCCTCTCCCATTTCAACAGGATGTGTGAGCAGGTCTCAAGCTTATATTGAATAAACCCTCTTGTGTTTTGTAAGGGACTCAATTCCTGGTGGTCTTTTGGGGGGGGTCTTGTGATCTAGGCACAATGGGTTGCACTCTGTAAGGGTCTGTGCTAGGTGGCAGGAATTCTGGGAAGGAAAGAGTTCAGAATCTCATCATAGGGATAATTGTTTTGCCTATCTCTTAGCATAGCTTAAAGTAAGTCAGCTTTCCTAACAGTGGTCCTGCTTTTTGTAAGGAGGCTCAATGAAACAACTGAACTAGCCTACTTGCTCGATAGAAATAACAGTTTATTGGGGGAGAAAACTACTGGGCTGCCACAAAGAAGAGAACAACAAGAAAAAGTCTAATTATTTGTATTGGGGCAGGTAGCAAATGGAGAAGAATAGACTGGGAGTTAGTGTATGGACGTTGACTTTTCTTTTTTTATATGCTTTTTGGATTATTATGAGCTAGGTGCACTTTGCCCAAGGTACTTGATCACTGGGGAGGGAAGGGAATAAGTGGCTTTCCTGACAAACAGAAACCTATCTTATACAATTTCTGAGGAATGATGAGTTTAGGTTTTTACTTACCTGCTAAGAATTCAGTCTGGGTTAGGCCAGGGCAGTCACCTTAGGACATTGTCAGCCACAAGTAATTTGGGGGGAACCCTTGGTCTTAAAGCCTTCCTGAAGGATAGTCCCTTGGCCAGGTGATTGACATACCCAAGTAGATTAGTTATTCTGAGTATCTGGAATGCTAATTCTCTAACCAGGCAGAAAATTCATTCTTGACAAGAAAGAACTAGTCTTCTTTTAAAGGGTTTTACTATTGTTGCATTATTATTTTTAGAGAAAAATAGAAGATCAGAAGGTCTGTTTTGTATTTGCTAGGTTTCAAGGGTCTTTAACAATATATTCTTTTCCCCAGAGTGGCAATATTGTGGGGTGGTGCACCCGGACCCCTTCCAGTGACCTGGTCAAAATGCTCTAACTCAGGGTTGGGACTGAGTGTTTCTGTTGCTTTCACAAGGAGCTCAGAGGTTGCCTCCTTTACCTTGGGGGACTGACTTTGCCCCAGGGGTGTTTTAACCTTCATTCACATTAAAGATCTACTGAAATGTCAACAAACTTTGAAAGAGAGCTATTAGCAATGCAAATGTGAACTTCCTGCTCTAAAGAGAAGCACAATAAATAAAACTATAAAGGCAATTGTTGTTAAAAGACTTCTAAGTATATTGCTTAAACTGCGGTGCAAAAGTTCTCAGTAGGCCTTAGGTAGTTCATCACACATATCCATTATGCTAGTTAAATACATGATTCTGTTAAATCTTAGGACACAATCACAGCTGGAAACAGCATTCAGTTTGAAGATTTCTTTTCTGGAAAGCTCTTATAACTTCCTCACTATACTAGGTAGCCAGCAGCTTTCCAAGCCCATTCTGGCTTATAAAAAAAAATCACTCAGAAGTTTGGGCAGGTATCTAGAAAATCAACACATTTTTAACAGATGCCCTATATCCTCAAGTTTCTGGGAAGAGGCTGCTTTTCCAAAGGTAAATGGTTGTATAGGGTCTTGGCAATCATTGCCATTCAAATCATAGCTCCTTCTCATTTGCTCTGGGAAGTGACCAGGTCCACTCTCAGCTCAGCCCTCAGTACTGAGTGGAATTTCTTATGAAGATGTTTATGGAATCTGACTGTTTTCTGGCTTGATCTAGAGCCCGCTGTGGAGGAGCCTCACCAGCTCTCTGATATCCATCCCACCTGATGGTCTTGCTCAAAAGCCAAATTGCTTATAGAGTCTCTTTCTCAGAGAACAATCAGCCAGTCCAGGATCATTCATCCATGTCTATGTTTCTGAGTTACATTTTCAAGGACTATTGTGTGTCACAGAGGATTACTTTCATATAATCCATGGCTTTAGAGAGGAAGACATTTTTCCTGCAGCAGATATATAGGTAGATAAATAGATGACAGAAAGACAGACAGGAAGACAGAAATAAATAGTGGCAGTTTTAATTGTCACTTTGATGGAATTGATTATCATGGAAATGCCCATGTAAAAACTGCAGGTCTCATCTTAAAGGGAATAAGTGACAGTCTATTCTGGAATCATTGTGAGTGACCCTGGCCCATGAGGTCACCCCAAATTCCATGTTCTAATATGGACACAGTTTCATACTGCTTTTATAGTTTTACCAAACAGAGAAAGTCATGAATCAAGGCAAGTTTAAATTCATTGATGAGTACAGGGAATGGGAAAGATATTCTATAACCTCAGATGCTATCTGATAGCGTTCTTAGCTTTGTGATTGGTAGGAGCTAGGTGCCTGCTGAGTTAACAGATTCTGAAAGGTTTTTATCTACTGTCACAAGGTGTTAGTTTTGACAAGGAGTTGGGGGTCTGAGGTGAGGAAGGCAAGGAATGACTATTCCAGAACTTATTCCAAGATATTGTAATTAGCTATTAGCCTCTGGTCCTGAAACATTCCAATCTGTTCACAGTATTAAAATTCTAAACAGCCAACCAGCCTCTGTAGACATAGAATCCTTTTAGGAGTTTTCATTCATAGCCAAATGCAGTTTCTTTTTAGAGATTTCGTTCACAGAAACAAATCTCTGGCTATCTCTTTGAAGAAATTTCTACATGTATTAGCTACATTGAGAAGCCCCATCTCTAAGTGTGGACAATACAGGCTGGGGTTCCAACTGGGAAAGAGACAGAGAACTGATACCAGAGCACCATCATCCTTCTCTCTCTGCTTCCTGACAGTGAGCAGACGACATGAACTCCATTTTGTGTCCATTTTAGGACCAGGCCTGATTATAAAAAAAAGTCTTCAGTTCCAGGAATTAGTCCATACATAGGTCATCAAGTCTTGGAACAAGACCATAATTCCCCATACCAAAAGTACAGCCTGGAGATAACCACAAAAATGGGAAAACATCTTATCTCAGGATGGGGCATCTGTGCTGGGCAGCCTCATCTCCGGTACTTAAAGATTCATGACACAGGAATGCAAACTGCTGAAAACCTGGACACAAGCCAATGAGGAATTGACCCTTGTAACTTCCCTAGAACCCACCAATGAGGTTTTCTATTACCTAACCCTTGCTAGAATCCCCCTAGTTTCCTATAAAAAGGCTTATGAGCCTTTGTTTAGGATCGCCATTTTGTAAAATAGTTTGACCTTTGCATGCAGGTTTTCGAGAAATAAAATACTCTTGCCAATTGCATATGTGAGTGGTGGTCTCAGTGCGGTGATTTCAGACTTAACAACAGATGCCTCACTCTTCTGCCACCATGCTTTTCTGCCATGATGCACTTCACCTTCAAACTGTTAGCCTGAATAAACCCCTCCCTTCTTCAGTTGCTTGTCAGGTATTTTGTGATAGAAACAGGGAAAGAAACTGGCTATTCCTGATATACACACACACACACATACATACATACATACATACATACATACATACATACATACATACATACATACATACAGGTTAATAAATAGTGGTCCAGCATAGATAATGAACATGTGGACATAAGATACCATATTGTCTGCAATGCATGGTGCAATTATGAGAATCATACTTTGCCAAATGTGTCTTTTTCTTTCTGAAAGAGCTGGACTGCATTTCTAAACTCATCACTGAGCATACTGAGAGTTAAGGACACTCTGTAAAGTACTTGGGATAAACTATGACCACATGAAAACTTCTGGAAGGTGTATATTTTAAAGTAGGATGTTCCCTCTCCCTCTCTATACTGTAAGGTAAATAAAAATTCTAGTAGAATATGGCCCTTAACTTGTCTAGCAATCAATAAGCAAAGTAAGAGCATGTTTGCCTTGAAGCTTTGATCATTTCTAGGAACATTTAAGACCATTGAACCCATTTATTTCAAATACAAATAAGCCACTTAATATGTACGTATGTGTGTATGTAAGTATGTATGTGTTGTGATCCATAAGCAGGCAGCCAGCCCCAAGGGACCTGACAAAAGGTTACCCAGAAGACCACCCGCTGGTTACCTGGAACCATCTGCGCATGCTCTGGGTCACCTTATGAGAGCTCCTCCTCACTCTCTTTTTTACCTAGTCCAGAGACTGTCTCTGTGACCCCTTCCCCTAATAAACCTCCCATGTGGAACCGGTCATGTAGCGTGATTTGTGAACCCACCCTGCAACCTTCATCCTGCACGATTTCTAACAGTATGTATATATGTATATATAGAAAACCATCTCCAAGTTAGATTTGTTGGGCTTCTGCTGAACATCAAGCACCCCTTCTTGCATTCATGACGATTCAGAATCTATATCAGCTTACAGCGCAGAAGATAGGAAAATACTCTGCTGTGACCTTGGTATGCCCTGGCTTTTCTTCCCATACAGCCTTGCTCAAGACTTTAGCTTCTACTTTCTCCAGAAAACTCAAAATTTCTTACCAAACCTTTACCAACTAACAGAATAATTCCTCCTTTTGGAGAACTTTCCTTGATTAACAAACAGTTCCTGATATTAGTTAGTATATAGCCTCCTTTGTGTACAATCCTTCTTGCCAGGGTTTATACTATAGACCAACTACTTCCTGAGAGTTTTATTGACATAAATTGAGCCTATGTCGTTTATTTGGCACTGTATCCTTCCCCATATTACTGTCCTTTGTGTTTGTGTTTACACATTTTATTATTTTTTAATCGAAATCAGAATGACTTCACTTTCTCCTCTCCACTCTCAAGCTGATGGTCTCTTTTTCTTTGATTATTTTTCTTATGTGTGTGTATTTCTTTCTTGAATATATAAAAATAGAAACTCGCTGAATACATGTTTGTTGCTGTGTGTATATGGTTTCAGGGCTGACCACTACACGTTTCAATTTTAACTAATGACTTAAGCAAGCAAAATACAAGAGCCACAGTGCAGTGTCAAATAGCAATCTAACACCTGCCCTCTCTCCCCGCGGCCTTGGGGATAAACTAGGAACTAGGCTTGCTTATGTGGCAGTGTTCTAGTCTGAAGAAATGGAAAGAACCAAAACTGAGCTTTATAGATCCTAACAGTTGTGTCTATGTGACGTGTATTTCTCTGTGTGAGGCAGAAAAAGACAAGAATGGAGAAAGGACTTCTGGGAGTGTATTCAATGCACCCATGGGGGAAGAGTAAAGAAAGCAACTTTCTAAAGCAGTTTTTGGTAAATGAGAACGTTCATGACTGAATAAGAAAAAGACTTTGGTCTGTTTTTCCTGATAACAGACAGTACCTGGCTGTCCTTCCACATGGTATAGGCAAGGTGGCAGAGTTATATAAACAACTGTTTCATTTTTTCGTTATTTTCATGTCCATCAGCGCAGCCTTCTGCCAGCCTAGACAAAAAACCATTTGCATTTTCAAAAGGACACTTGACTCTCTAAAATAAACACAGATTTACTCTGCTTTAGAGCTCTCCTCTTCTGCATAAATGATGGATAATTCAAGTACACAAAGGAGAAAAAAGATTTCATTTTAGAGTGGAAAGGATCCAGAAAGGTTAATAAGCTCCCCTCTTTCTTTAATTATCCTAAATCGACCTTAAATATTTATGTCTTGCTGAATTTTCTAGAAATCTGAATTTTGTGTTAAAATGTTCTGTTTATACTTATCACCTTTTTATAGAGCTCACCACTTTGGAAACCTATTTTCTATGGTCATAACAAAAAGAAGAAAGTTAAATCATTGCAAAACATTTCTTAGAGGAAATACTTTTCCCATGGATTTGTTTAGCAATTTTGATATATTTCTATACAAACTATTAAAGCCGTGAAATGCAAGAAAAATATTATACAATATAGTATCTTCTTTAAAAACATTTTTTCCCCATAGAAGCATCAAACTTTAAATTATTCTCCAAATGGCAGGCAGCAAATAACACTTTATAGTTTTAAAACAGAAGCAAAACTACGTGAAGGACTTTTACAAAGATTTCCCTTAAAATGCATACGTAACTTAAAGGAGCATCTACAAATTGAGCTAGAGCCATAATAAGGCCAACACTGGAGAGAAAAAGGAAGAATACACATTTGTTATCATCAAAGTCTTTTGGTTCACAAAATGGCTATGTGTTCATTCTCATAGCCTTTAAATGCCCTGCCTGATCACCAAGACTTGCTTGGAACTAGTCACAGCATTTTTAGAAGAATGGCAGAGCAGAATGTTAATTACTGATTTTAACGTGTTCCCCTGTAAGAGAACAGAACCCCCACCCAAAACAAACAAACAAACACTTGTCAATTTCCTGCAGCTTACAAACATGGGTACGTGTCTCTTAACATTATTTTTATTTCGTATCTTTCAATTTCTCTAAGGCAGATGGTCTTGTTTGATGTGCTGTCATTTCCATGCCTTTTAAATTGTTTTTTAAAGAATACTTCCAATTTGTACATCTTGAAATCTTGGAAATTAGATTCAATTTCAATCTTGAATAAATTTATAAATTAATCATATGACTTCAACAAGATGAGGTTTACTCATATGGGTGGATGTGATTTGTACATGGGAAATACACTTTTTTGCTACTGCATGAGCGTAAAATTGTTATGACATTTTGATGTTTGGGGTAGTAGGGACAAAGACAAATGAGAAGTCGGTGTGCTAGATTTTTTTATTACATAGAAGATCCATTAATATTTAGAAATGAAAGGTAGGGCTACTAGAAGATATATTTACTTGAAAAATACCATGATAGGGCTAGAGAGATGGCTCAGGGGTTAAGAGCACTGGCTGCTTTTCCAGAGAGCCCAGGTATAATCCCTACCACCCACCTGGCAGCCCAAAACCATTTCTAATTCCAGTTCTAGGGAATCTGACGCCCTCTTCTGGCTTTTGCAGGGACTGTATACACATGGTACAGACAGACATGAGTCTTAAAAATTACCAGGTACCCTTAAAAATTATCAGGTTAATTGTCTCAATTGGTAAACATGTGTGATAATCAATTATAGTAGTAGTTAAACCTTAAAATTATTTTATGTTTACTGAGGGAACTGTGGTGATTTTAAGGGCAGTAATAACTGAGCAATGAATGGGAAGGCCTTTGAGAGTTTCTTGTTTGTGGGGGCATCTGATCACAGCATTTTAAAGTCATTACTGAATCTTAATATGTCATATTTGACTCATTAAAACATACTAATTGAATTTTAATCCTGTAATCAAAATAGAAGCAAACCAAGCATTTGAGTGAAGTGTGAACTCTGGAGGAGAACTGACATGTTTGCGTACCCACTGTCATTTACACGATGATTTGTTTATAGAGACACATAGCTATTTTTTGTCTGTTGATCTCTCTGCAAATGTTGAGTTCTTGGTCATGACAACTTCTATGAGTGTTGACTAGAAATGTGTGTGTGCCATGGAATTTTAGGTTTAGCAAGAGAGAAGTGTGAGCTAACCATTTCCAAAGGAGCTACTGAGAATTCTAGTGAGGGCCAGAGAACAAGTTTAGAAACATTTGCTAAATGAACTAACCTCATGTATGGCCATTTTATTTGTCCTTAAAATTCTTCACGTGCGATCGGTTTATAAAGCTGTCATGGCTTCTGATGTTCTTCCAGGGTCTCAGTTTCATTCATGAGATGCCACAGTACTATGTGTTGCTCAAATGCTTTGGGCTATGCTCCTGCTTTAGTCCCTCCTTTTCTAGCTTCTCTCAGTGCCGTGCTATGCATGGACATGAGCTCACATCACAAAGTACGCATGCAGCTCCTTGCCAGAGTAGTATGGAGCTAATTCCAGCAAACTCACTGTTTAAAATCTAATCCAACAATGACACATTGACTCTTTGAAGATAAAAATGCAAGATAATTCCATATCCTCTTATACTGGTTGTCTCAAATACTATAACTGAAACCATTCATTGTTGTACTTATAGCTCAATGCCATGAGAATTTGTTTAATAGCTTTTTCTAAAAGATTTTATTTTATGTTTAGAAACCAAAGCTCATCAGATTGGAAAGTATATTACTCTGTGAGCATCATTATGTGTTTCCTCCACCTGAGGTGATGAGGTCTGTGCGTGTGCATGCACACATGCACACACACAGGCATGCATGCACAGACACATACAAGCATATGTACATATATATGTTACTGATATTCTTAAGTGTTAGATTGCCTTTAAAGTAATTTTTAGACTCTGATCTTCATCTTGATGAAAGTGAATTAAATGACAAAATTTATAGCGTTAAAGGACACTACGTGCAACTCAGTTCAATTTGAATAACTCCTAGACTCAAATGGAAAGAAAACAACCCTTTGGACAGTGTTATGTATTGACTTTTCTTTACAAGTCCATTGAGTTTATCAGGATTGGACATGTGCCTTCAGTTTTACTCAGAAAACAATGACACTTTGACTATTTTCATTACTAATCATAAAGCATTTACACTTTGCTTTTTATTTTTTATTGTTTGGAGTATCCGTGATCAAACCATAGCCCCTTAGTCATGGTGTCTACATGGACAGCTGCTAAGAGATTCAGCTAGATTTCTTGACTTTTCTTTTCTTTATAGACAGAATTCATAGCTTCTTAGCTTCTTAGTTAAGCGTGAACACGCCACTCTTAGCTTTCTCTCCCCCCCTTTTTTTTGGTCCCTCATACACATATTATTACCTGATTATATTTTATGCTAATACCTTATATTTGATTGACAATTTCTTATGCTTCGTGCAGTGGGGACTGGGGTACTGTCGCTGTGCTGGAGAAATGAGCATCAAAGGTAAAAGAGCCCTCGAGTTAGAGAAATGAAAGTAGGAAGATGTGAAATCTAATATTGAAAGACTAATTAAAGCTTGGGATATTTAGACATTTATCTTGTCTCCAGAAAGATTGAATGATGAGACCCATCAGTCTCTGGTTAGGTAGGATGTGGCACCAACCAGGCCCTGCCAAAGACAGCACTCTTCAAATGGAAACCACAGGAAGTTAACAGCTTCAGGCTATAAGTGTTTAGTGCAAAGTGAAGAGCCTTGGAATCTGGATCACACAAAAGCCACTTCTTAAAGGAATATGCGTCCTTTATAAATTGTATCAATTTAGTCTAACTCTGAAAATAAAATTCTGTTGTACTTAGTGTAAGTGACTTCGCTTTTGAATTACAAGCAGCCATACTCACAGTCTGATGTCTGTGTTGTTGAAGTTACTACTTTCCACCCTGAAGCGTTCCTTGCTTGAGCCTCCATCCACACACGTGTGCTTAGCCCTGGTGCACTAAACATGATGGCTCCAAGAATGGAGGTTGTTTTCACATGAATATGATACAGGTTAACTATCTCACTTATCTCTAGACACTAGTTCCCACAGGAACTCCAGGAAGACTAAAAGCAGGAAGACGTTCGGTAAAAACTTTGTGGTGGTGAGAGTACAAACGTGGTGGCCATGGAAGGAAAACATCACTCTAAGCATTTTACACTTGGCCATTCTGGCGAATTTCTAGCTCACATTTTGAGTGTTACCTTCTCTTGTTTTTGTCCACTGTGTAAGTCTGTTAATCATCCTTTTCTAAGCTATCATTTATGCTTTAACATTGCCTAATATGATATTTGTAATGTGATGTTTGTATTTATATTTTTATAGGGTCAAGTTTATGAGCATTTTTTTGATGGCTTGCTTGCTACTCTGACTGCCTAAAGGTTTTACTGCATTTTGCTACACTACTTTTAAAGGTTTCTGTTTTGAATTGAGCTGCTCTGGATTTGTCTGAACAAAAGAAATATTTTTTTTTCTTGTTCCATTTGCCTCTCTGTCTCTCTGTCTCTCTCTCTGTGCATGTATGTTTGCTTGTGTGTATATGTATGCATGTGGTATGCACGCATGTATCTATGCATATATTCCATGTGAGCGGCTATGCACATGAACATTTATGCCAGTGCATGTGGAGGCCTGATGTTGAAAATCATCTTCCATTGTCCTTTCGCATAGCAAGATATCTTAACCAAACTCCAACTCATCAATAGGACTGGTCTTGATAGTCAACTTGCTCTGCGACTCCCCTGTATTTTCTTTAGAAGGTTGGAATTACATGCCAGCTTCCAAGTCTATCAATATTTATAAGTGTTCTAGGGTCAGAATTCTAGTCCTCATGCTTGTTGGGGGAAGAACTTTAAAAGCTGCACCATCCCCAAAGCCCCTGTTTCCTTTGAAAAAATTATTAAAATCTAATTAATACAACATCACTTATTTTTCTTTCTGCATTAAATTTTCCTGTTTTCACTATGACATACCAATGCTTACATAAGTTTCCATACTTTTATACTGTTTAACGATGAACTTGCATAACTGATTCTAATACAGCACACTATAAATAGTACAGACAAGGATAGAGGAAGCCTTATTATTTGGTTGGGATACTTGGCTTGTAACCATATATTTATGAGTGGTGACAGTTGATACTAATTTCAGAAAATGACTTTTGGTGCAGGAACATGAACCAAAAGACCGACATCTCTACTTTAAATGTATCCTCAGGTATCAGATATGGTGACACAACCCAGCTACCAAATTAGAGCTGCAAGAGGAACAGAAAAGGACTAGCTCTCCGGGGAGTCCGCCCTCCTGCCTGAGAAGTGCAAATGGCTTTACTTTGAGGAGTGCCTGTAAGATAAAGCACAGTTAGAATTTGGGGTGTTGTGTGCACTGCGGGTGCTTGTCAACTGCTACCATTGCCATCATCATCTAGCATTATTTTAAAAAGCAGTGAGCCGCTATAATCTAAATTCTCGTTTAGAGGTTCATGCTTGAAATATCAATCTCCAAATCCTAGGCATAGGAGCAGAATCTAGGCAGTCATTAACAAGGCTTGGGGATGAGTCTGAGGTTGTTCTTTAGTATTCAGAGAATTGGGGTGTATTCATCCCAGAAGAGGGTATGGAGAGGTGGGACTAAGGAACCCAACGACAGTGAAAGGGTTCATAGTTCAATTTCCTTATGACATATCCCCTTTTGCTGACAGTATTGCCCCATTAGTCAGACAACTTGTGTAACATATACATCTGGCTTACACCTGGCATCTGAGTGTATATTGCCCTATATAAGGCAAATTGTGGGAAGACACCTTTTTCTAGAATGTGTTACAACAGATGAATGTGTATAAATGCAAAGCCGAGAGAGGGAATTCAAAGATAATTGTGAGAAAGGATAGGGGGCATGGAGATTATTGAACAAACAGAGCCTAAACACAGCTGGTCGCGAGATTCAGAAGCTGGTCAGTCTTAGATCAGTACTCAGACTTTCCCCACAGAAACTGGTAAGAGCAGGTATCAGTCCAAGGGCAAAGGAAGGCAAGGAGACGCTTTTGTGATACTTGTTTTGTGTCCCTAAATTGATGTGTGTCAGGCATGCTTGATTTAAGAGATCCATGCTGGTTATTCGGGTGACTGGCAATGCAGCATTGTTTCTATTTATTTTGTTTCAAGGAGACAGAATTGAATAAAGAAGAAGAAAAGGAGAAACACATATGTTTATTATGCCCTCCAAATGAGGAAGGGGAGAGATAAATGAATGCGTGTAATCATTTCACAGTTGAATGAAGCAAAACCAACTCCAAGCCTGTCTCAACAGCACCCTTTTTCATCCCACATTGACATGGTTGTTTTTCTTTTGCATTCTTATTCCAAGGTGCTGAATATAAAGGGTCTCCCCGCTAGTGGTATTTTACCCTCTCTAGAATCTGTCTTTTCATCTTCAGATTAATACCAACATCATAGTATTATCTATTATCTATTATCTATTAGAGACTAGTCTCTAATAAGGTTGAGAAAATAATGTCATATACATATACAACCACAGAAAGGAAAATGGACTTGTGCAAACAGATCAATGATGTAAAACTCACATCTTTTGTGTTTGGTCCAAAGAGAGAAAGAAAGGAAGGAAGAAAAATAGAAAGAAAGAAAGAAAAGACTTTTCCCACTCTGCTAATACAGGAGACCTTATATTTGGCAATGTTATTGCAACTATATTTTTAATGATATTATAAAGAATATAAGAAAAGTCTAGTTATTTAATTTTCTTTAGAATTTTGTTTTATCCTCCCACCACACTTTGAATTTAGCTTTCCATGGAAGAAGGAAGTTAAAAGATGAATTTTATGAAGCTAAGTGAAGACTGAGAATAAGGGGTTCTAGTGAAGGGCATTCTACATCTCCTGCAGCAGTCTGGCAGTTTACCTTCCACAGTGTGTATATGACTTCGAGACATTCGCACACTAAGAAGAAAAATAAGGAGGTGAGGAGGAAAAACATGTTTCATAGATGGCGTTTGAACACTTCTGAACAAACGCAATGCATCTAATATTTTTTTACTCATTAATTAAAAGACAGTATTATTCTAAAAAACAGCTCAGATCTTACTTTTACATGATAGGAAAGAATGGAAGGGCAAAAGCATTGTGTAGAGAACTTACTGAGTATTTACAGTAGTTCAAAAAGTAGTTAAGCTATGAAGCACGGTTCAATGTGTAACCTTGAATCTTATTTCAAAATACATACCCCCAAACCCTATTTTAACATAATCTTGTAAACAATTGCAGCTATATAATTTTGACTTACACTTGACCAAGAGGTAGCAGAAAATTCAATTTTGAGCCCATGCGAATAAATGCAGGGCATTAAACTCAGCTTTGATATCTTTAAAGGAAGATTTAGCTGACATTTTTCAGTGAAATGAACAGCTTTCCATTAGATTACCCAACTGATTTCTAAACTGTATGGTCTAGGACATACCTCCAACTTTTACTCAAACCATTTCTAGAATACATTAGCTAAGCAATAAGAAAAAGTCTGGGACTTTCGAGTTTGAATGCAGCACAATAAGGCAGAAGGCCCTGGTAAATAAACTGCAGATCTGTATGATCTATAGTAGCTAAGTGTGGCCAATCACAGTGTCTTCAGAGGACTGCTTGGGCCTCCTGAAGATATCCAAATCTGTGGATGCTCAGGTCCTTGGATATAATGTCACAAGTCTAATGAGCCAATGAAAACAAGGTGTCAGTGCCTAGCTCCTTATTTTGATATCTGACTATTTATTTGACGTCTGATTTTTATTCTCAGAGTGAAGTTTTTTGTTGTTGTTGTTCAGAAAACCAGTTTCTTTTTTATTTTGTTCTATTGTTGTTCTTATTCTCCAGTTGCCTTGTCTGACCTTTATTATTTCCTTTTGCTTGCTAAACTTAGGCTTTGCTTTTCTGTGTCTAATTTCTTGAGGTTTAGTGTTGATTCATGTTTTGAGGTTCATGCCTGACACTGCGTGCATAGCAAGGAACCAGAGGCAAGGCAAACCGGAGACCCAGGACAGAACCAAACACAACTGTTAAAAAAATAACAGTTCTTATGATATTCTGCTACATTTATAGGTCAGTGTCTAGCCCCATTGTCATCAGAGGGGAGGGCGTCATCCAGCAACTGATGGGAGCAGATGCAGAGACCCACAGCCAACAGTAGGTGGAGCTAGAGGAACCCTCCACCCCCAGCAGAAGGATTGTAAGAGTCAGAGGGGTAGAAGACGCCATGAGAACACAGTCCACAGAATCAACTTACAGAGAATGAAGCGACAAACACAGACCTTGTATGAGCTAGGGCCTCTGCATATACCTTATGGTTGGGTAGCTTGATGTCCTTGTGGGACTCCGAATGGTGGGAGTGTAGGGGGAGCATTATCTCTGACTCTTCTGCCTGTCCATGGGACCCTTATCCTCCTACTGAGTTCTGCTTTTGCACAGCCCCTTTCATTTATCTCAGAAAATTCTATGACTTCCCCTTCTGGTTTCTTTCGTTGTTGAAGAATGTAACCTTTCATTTTGCATGTCTGCACACCACTCAGCTAGCAATATTCATTCTCCTATGATCAAAGGAGAGGCTAGTTCAAATGTCAGTCTTAAATTTGCCAAGACTTGTGATGTGATCTCGGAGGGCGCACTGTGTGCGCTTGAGGAGGATATCTGTTCTGCTCCTGAGGAGTCAGATAGAGTGATTACGGTGTCAGCCCCTTCAGTGTGCATTTGTTTCCTTATTGAGTTTTGCTGTTTTCCTGTTTGCATGGTGCATCTCCTACCAGAGGAGGTTATGGAAATCTCATGCTATTTTTAAAGTCTTTTTTTGCTTTCATGGAATACAGTTTTTCATACCGCCATTTGCAGCTGTGGATATCGGTATCTCTAAAGTGAGTCTCTGATATGCAATACGTAACTGAGTCTTACTTTTGAAGCAGTTGTTTGTTTTTAAATCTGTCTAGTCATTCTGCATCTTTTGATTGAGGAACTTAATTCATTTACATTTAAAGTAAATGTACTGTTGCCATTGTTCTGTGTTCTGCCTTTCAGTTCTTTTGGACTCCTTTTCCTCTTTTGCTATTTTCGTTTGTGTTTCAATGATTGTTTCATAGTAATCTGCTTAATTCTTCTACTGTATTCTTCTATATATTTTCTATAGCAATTTTTTCATGACTGCTCATATCAAAAGTTTGTTCATGTTTCCCAAGAATGATGTCACACAACAGACAGGACTCTCTCAAACCTAATATCCAACTGATGGACTAGTCAGAAGTCTGAGAATCCTGGGCTCCTGCTTACAAAGCTGTTCACATCAATGTCAATACAATACAAGTTTGTACAAGGCTTCACAGTCTACAACTCTCCTTGCCCTGGATCTAGCCAGGAGAGTTCTCCTTCCATTTTAACTCTAGGAAAGCCTGTACTAAAATTTTTCACAAAGATGATTCATAACTTCAGAATTTTTTCCTAATGAAGAGAATAAATGAATAAGTCACCTGTATCCATTTGTTTACCAGTACAATAGACAGACTGCACAGACTGAATAGCTTATTCGGAGGTTTATTTAGCTCAAAGCCCTGAAGCCTTGTGTTGGTATCCGGTCAATATCTGGTTAGGGCCACCTTATGAAGTCAGGGCACACAGGAATACCACAGAGAAGGACAGAATGAGCATTCTGTGCTGGCTCTTGTCTCTCCTGTTCTTCCTCCTTCCTTCTTCCTTTCTTCTTTTCTCCTTCCGCACCTTCTTATCTTCTTCTACAACCACTAATGCAAACATAGAGGCACCATCCTAATGACCTCATTTAATATAACTATTTTTCAAAGGCCCTTACTCTAAACACCACTAACATATGACTTTGGGGTTTATTTTTCTAAGACTAGAATTCTGTGATCTAGGCATGCTGGCCCCAAAGTACTACCTATGAATATGAGCAAAATCTAACACTGTCTGCCATTTTCCATGTCCTTTCCACATTATTTAATTTTTGTTATTTTTTCTGAGATAAGGTCTCATGCAGCTCAGTCTAGCCTCAAAATCTCCATGTAGATGAAGATGAAAGTGAACTTCAGATTTTCCTGTCTCCACCTCCAGAGAATGCAGGGGTTACAGGTGTGTACTGCTATACTTGGCTTCGAATTGCTTAACTTCACCCATCCTCTGGTTCTTCAGAGGAGGCACCGTCACCTCATAAATCCCTTCTTTGTCATCATTGCCCTGCCCTTTTGTCTTCTTAACACCAAGAAAGTGAGGCTATTTAGTTTTCCTAAGACCCCACGTTTTGATTTATAGCTGGTGTGTGGTCTCAAGCTGGAGTTGTGACCGCTACACTTCTTTGATCTGAAGGGATTTACTGCTGCAGTCATCCTAGTTACATCAGGAGTTACTTCTAAATTGGGAAAGAACTGCTTTTTTTTGTTTTTTGGTACTCATTTTAAATATTCAAATTTTGTTATTTTATTAGTTAAAGACAGTTTAATTTGTTCCATGAAATTCTCATGATACTGCACGTGTGGAAAGCAATGACTTAGGTTTAGAATTTACTTCAAGAGACTGAAAGAGCTGGTCCATTTATATAAGGCTTTGCTTGGCTGTTCTTCTGTAGCTCAACATTTGGCCTATTCTATACATTCAAAATAATATTCATTCTATTTTTTCTGATGCTTAGATTAAGTCCAACTTCTTTTGTTAACCCCAGTTATCTATTAACACCCATGGTATTTCCCCCATTATAGCCGTGGCTTTAGGGTCTTTCAGGTTGTATACAGCGAAGGATGGGGTGTGATTGATAGGCTGTTAATGGTTTCAGGGAGTAATGTATTTTGCATTTTCTTTGATTAAAAATATTCTCTCAAGGAAGTGGAAATATAGAAAACTTTTTTCTTCATCTGTTTCAAACAAAATAATAAGTGCATATTCCACTTGTTTTGGAGTTTCTGTTGTATCTAGTATGTGTCACTACTTTATTATCTTATTGTGGTAAATATTAAAGCTAGAAAAAACGTGATGATTATGTAGCAGCTGACTTTGGAAATGAATGTCAATTTAAATTGGCTTCTCTGGCATTTATTAGTAATTCAATTTTATTCTGTGTAATTATGAGATTATAAATAATTCAAATTAGAGTGGAAATATAGTCCTCAGACATCTCCCAGATCATCTCCTGTATTTGCAGATATGTCAACCTGTCTTAAAAGCCAAAACTTCATTGTCTTGTTACATAAATTCTAATCAATAAAGTATCTTAAAAACACCTCTTGTTTTCCTCACACAGATCACTGTGCTTCCATTTCCCTCTCATAAAATCTCTTTTCCTTTTTGGTTTTGACATTTTTCCTAGTTCATAAGATGATCTTTGGAATAAGGATTATAATGACTTCTCATGGAGTATACCAGTCAATCAAACTCTAATATTTACTTTAATTTAAAGAGGGTGACTTTTCATGTAGATCAAAGTGGATTGAAGTGTTTCACATGTGAAAAGATGGTGACTTTCATTTTCCTTGTTCTCTGACTATTAATAATACATAACAATTAGTAATATTTTTGGTCTATGAATATTAGACCATGGACCAATCAAGAAAATATGTCTTAAGGAATTTACTGACCAGCAGAAATCAAATGTTTTAGATGAACATTGGCAGTCTCCTAGGCTTCTTTTTATATTTATTGTGGAAGAAAAGGATGTTTCCATCATAATCCTCTCATGAGTTCACTGAATTTTAAAAGCTAAATCTCTGAGATCTGTGGTATAAACGGTTTGCCTTAGGAAGCCCTGGGGGCTTCACAAAAGCTTTCCTTGTGCTTTGGTGGTGGGGAAGAGTGTAGAGGTTCACAGAGGTGGCAAAGCTGCTGGCCTCTTCCCCCTTCAACTCCTAATGCTCCATTTAAATCTTTTCAGATTAGATTTTTCAACTAAAATCCTGTTTGAGGGAAGTATATCCAGTTCAAAGAACAGTAGCACCTGACAAAAAATTTTAAGAAAAGGATAAGTATGTTTTCCCACAATGTTATTATCAACAACATCTTCCTGGTACAAGTTAGCATTCTTCCACCACTAAAATAAAAAAAAAATATCTGATCTGAAAGGCTCTGTACTTTTATTCCCATTGTATTCCATTCTGTAAGAGATAGAAATGTGGAGAGAGTACAAAGATCAATGGTTGCCAGGTATGAGGCATAAGAAGGGTAGGCAGTTAGGGCAAAGGATTCATGGGGCATTGAAGCTGTTCTTTATAATAGAATACACACACAGTTTTTTTTCCAAGATAAAGTATCTCTATGCATCATAGGTTGGACTTGAATTTGTGATCTCTTCCCTGTCTTAGTATCTAGAGGCCTACCACTACAAGGGGTATGAGCCACCATATATTTTCTCATACCACAATGCTTATCAAAACCTATAAAATATAATAAAAAGCATAAAGCCTACAGAAAGTTATGTCTTTGAGTGCTAAAGATGTTCCAATTTAATTTTCTCATTTGTAGCAAACACATTCTGATGGTAGATGTTGACAGTCGTAGAGGCTGGGTTTCGGTGTATGTGTGGGGTTTGGGAGTAGTCTCTGTATTATCCATTTGATTTTTTTTTCTATGAACCTACAACTATGCTAAAAATGAAAGCCAATTAAAAACAGAACTTATCTGTACTACTAAATGAACAACAATTTAATTCCTTAGAATGCATATTTCCAAAAGTTTGCTTCTGAATGATGTCACTTATCTTGTGGTTTTCTCTCTTGCACATGATCATTGTGGACTTGAATCAGAGTAGCTTTGTTCATTTAAGGAGATTCTCACAAGAGTGAATCAAGTCTCTCTCTAGGGAATAGGGGAAGCCTAAGAAGCTTATAGAAGCTCTGCTCCTTCTCAGAGTGTATAGGTACTGGGAGAAGACTCTTGTAGTATAGGTGCTTTAGGCTTCTTCCCTTGACTCCTATAACTAATCCAAGTTACTTCACTGGTTCTTCAAGCTAAGTGTTGACAGCATGGTTTCTCTGGTTGGTGATTCCACATTTGTCTGGGTGAATAGAGCTAAACACAGCAGGAAAAACCAGGAAACATACTTTAAAAAAAAACAAGCTATGAATCCACGGTAGAGTAGGACTGTAGGGCCCATACAGTTATCAGGAGCCTGTATCCTTTGGAGTGTATATCCCATGGAACAAGGTTCATGATTCTAACTGATGTAGGAGGATAGCTGAGAAATTTGATGTCTGGTTTTCAGAAACTCTTCAACACTCATGACCTTAATTAAGGAAGCCAAGATATTGGAAGTGGAGTGCATGCCCCATGGTGATAAAGATCAGTTTGGAAAAGATCACTAAATATAAGTAAATGGGAGAAATTATCTCATCAATAGGAAAACCACCTCTACCTCCACCACTTGCATCACTACCAACAACAACAAAAGAATCAGCATGGACCATGTGCATATACTTTCCCTTGGAAGATGAATAGAGTCCTTGAAAATGACTGCTGTGTCTTGATTACAAAAGTCTCTCATCATGTTCTATCAACTGGTCTGTAGGTATAGGTCCATTTGGAAAGGTTATGGAACCTTTAAGAAGTGGACATTTCCTGGGCAAGTGTCCCAGGAGTGGGCTTTAAAGTGTATAGACTGGCCCCACCTTTTGTCCTCTGTGTTTCCTGAATGTGAATGAAATGTGACCAGAAAGCTTCCTGCTCCTGCTCCATGTCCCCACTGACTTTTGTCACATCTTCCGCACTGTGATGGGCTCTGTCCCTCTGAACTATAAGACAAGCAAAGCTTTTCTGCCCACTTTTCTTTTAGTCAGGGTATTTTATCACAACAACATAAAAGAAAATAATGTAGCCACCAGTACATTTGTAGAAGATCATGCGGTAATGTCCACAAGGTCTTGGCCGGACTCTTCAAAGGCTTCTATGATAGTGTTAAGGGTGGATTTCTCCTAACACTGAGTTTAACTGATGAGCATTGTCTGGGCATACAGAGCACAAAACTAACTGACACATTTCCAAATGAAGAGGCTTCTTTTAACAAGAAAGTTAGCTCTTTCCTGTATCATTTTGTTTTTCTTTTCCTCAACAAAGAGTTTATTTTCCTTCTGTCTTCATTTTTCCTTCAATATTTGTAATTTGCATGGACATGCATTTTTAAAATCTAACAAAAATTCAGTGTGATCCTTGTAAATGTTTTCTATACTAGAAATATATATTGTGGATAGTCCACAATGAAGATAATTTATATGCTGCTAATTAGAATTTGACAGAATCATTCTTGACAGTTTTCATGGGGGCTCTTAGAATTGTTTACAAGCTTGACTTCATTTGCAAAATATGCACTCTAAAATTCCACCCCAGCGCTCCCTGTGACTATGTGTTCTCGTGGTGGAATCTCCCTGCTCACAGTGGCATTTAGCTTTTGTGCACAGTAAGCATGCTTGTTGAATAGATTTGTTTCCTTCTTGTCTACCCAACCTGCTGCTCCAGGCATCACTCACAAACTCCAGAAACACAGGTCCAAGAAAACAATTATATATGGTATAACAATATGAAACTTCCCAAAATTCAAAGGGCAGATTTTGTATTCTTATGTTAAAGCCAGAGAAATGAAGGTGAGAAAAGTTAAATAATTTCTCAGCATTGCAGTGATGGTTACTATTAATTGTCAACTTGACAGGACCTCATGTTACCTAGGAGATGGGCTTCTGACATGCTTGTGAAGGATTATCTTGATTAACTTAACTGGTAAGGATTTTGTTTTAACTCAGGATGAGACTATTCCCTGGGCAGGGGTCCTATGCAGTCCTAAATGGAGGAGAAAATGACTGAATGCTAGCAGTTGTCACTCTTTGCTTCTTGACTATGCACACAGTGACAGTCTGCGTCAAGCTCCTGGTGCTGTGACTCCCTGTTGTAATTGTCTGCAACCTTGAATGTGAGCTACAATTAACTTTTTCTCTGTTATCCTGCTTTTTAAAAGAATATTTTGTCACAACAATAGGAAAAGTAAGTAAGGCAATTATGTAGTTGGAATTAGTAGGAATGGTCATCTTCTGTTGCAACTATCAATCCTATGGAGAGTCTTTTAAATATCAAGGGTATAGTGGGTAAATGGGTAGATGGATATATTTTTAAAAATCACCCTGGAAAGGTCTATTTCATAACTGATGATAGCATTAAGGCCCTTGGGAAACAGCTCCCATGAAATAGAGGAAGCTGACCAACCATCTCCTAAGTAATCACAATAGAAAAATAAAAACATGTTTGCAACCTTCCAGACATGTCCTAGTTATAAAGGCCTTTAGACAGTACAGTTAAGGCTGTATGGCTCATGAAGAGTATGACAGCTACAGTTACAGACTGAGATGAAGAATGGTTGGAATGCAGAGTAATGGTACTCTCCGTGAAGCAAGGCTATATTGCTGAAACTCCAACATGCTCATCTCATCCCTCTGAAGGCTGTTAGATATGAGACTAAGAAAATGGTAGAGCCTCATTAGTCAACCATTTCTCTGCCTGCCCATTAAAATAAAAGATGACTGACAGGCTAGGTACATGAAATCATAATGATAAAGTAAAAAAGACATGCTCTTGAGTCTGATGATCAGCAGGAGACAACAAAGTGAAAGCTGTCACCCACCCACCCTGAGCTTCTGAGCACCTCCTTGAATGGGTCTGCTGTTTTGGTTGTTGCAAACTAATATGGCCTGGGCTATTGAATAAGTGATGAATGTGTCTGCCGACAGCAGTGTACCATCTCCATGAGGAAGATCTGATGACAGGTAAGAATGAGTTTCCCCTTTATCAGCTGGTCAGCAGACTAGCACAAAAAAGTCCCTTTCTTCTCTCCTTTCCCCCCTCTCCTCCCCTCCTCTCTTCCTTCCACTCCCCTTTACTCTCCTCCCATCTCCTCTCCTCTTGTCTCATATTTAGTGTGCCTAGAAAAATAATAAATAAACATCGGAAGTCTGGAAACACGACTCTGGCCAGTTCATGGCTATGGTTTTCAAGAAGCCAGGCCATTCTGTCAGTCTGCACCTGACACCAACACGAGAGAAAAAGAAAGTTTCCTGGTGCCTTTTCAGTGCAGAAAATAAAATACTGGTTTTCTATTGCTGCCACAACAAATTAACACAGTGAACAGCACAAATATAACACGTGATTGGTCCATGAGTCAGAACTGCGTGAGTTGGCTGGATGAAAGTTAAAATATGTCAAGGCTATGTCCCTCCTACACCCACCAAAAGAAAGTGTGCTTCCCTGCCTTTTCCAGCTAATGTAGGCTGCCTGAATTTCTTGACATGTGACTTCTTCCCTAACTTTCAAAGCCACCAAAGAAACACGTCACAGACCATTCTGCCACCAGGGTCCTTTCTGACCACTGCTGAAGAGGGCCCCATTTTCCAGCACTTTTACATCTCAACTAGCCTTAATAAATATCTTGGAACAATCTCCCCAGTTCTAGGTCTGTGTGTGGAGTGACGTTAGATTCCCTCTGCTGAATTAGTGACCAATCTGTAGGCTCTGGGGATCAGAGTGGGAACATCTAGGTCATTATTCTGCTTTAAATACTGGCCTAAAGCAAAGGTGTGCCTTTCCAAGTACTGCTGAGGACAGGTAGGGAAGCATCCTCAAAGATAGACATCATTGCAAGCTTTTCATCCAAACAATGTTTCTATGACCGCATAAAAGACATATCTTTCTCTAATAAAAGTCATGTAATAGTCTAAGAAAACTATTGGGTTTCTATAAACAGTATAATATGTAATAATATGCTCACAGCTGGGTTAGTGAATAAGCTAGCACAGTATATACACAGTGGAGGGTAAGGCAGAGCTATGAAAAGAAACAAAATTCTGATATTCATTACAAGGTCCATGCACCTTGACACCACTATGCAAAGTGAAAGAAGCCAGTCACAGAAGACAAATGTCTTATAATTTCTCTCATGAGAGGTGCTTAAGGTAGTTGAAATCACAGAGCCAGTAGGTATAAAGGTGGTTACCAGGGGCATTGGAGGTTAACTGTTTAGTAGGCACGGAGATTCAGTTTTATCAGGTTCAGGGATCTCTAAAGATGAATGAGAGGTGATGAATGTACAACAAAATTAATATGTTTAATATTCCTTAACATTGAAAATGGCTTAATATACAATTAAAATGCAAAAATCCTGACATCTTTTCCTCATTCTCTCTTTTACCCCCTCTTTTGTGTGTGTGTGTGTTTGTGTATGTGTATGTGGGTGTGTGTTTGTGAATGTGTGTGTGTTATAATATTTAAGCATGAGTGTGGAGTGTCTGTTCTGGGTTTGACTCTCTTCCCTATAGTTCTCAGCTATGTGTCCTGGTTAATTGACCTTTCTGGAACTTAGTTCCTTCACCTATATGGTGACATGATTGTCCTCTGTCCAAGGACAAATGCAAGGTTTAGATGACATATTTCAGTCATTGCAATCATGTCTGACAAGCAATGGACGATCCCAGCAGCATTATCTGATCAATGAGGGAGATGAAACTAAACTCATAAATATTTCAGTTCATGTAAAAAGCATCTGAAAACTTTGTAGGAAAATGTCAGCAAAGGGACTAGATGAAGTCCTTTATAAACAATGGAAATATGTAATGAATACTTTCTGAAATATTTTAAAAAACCTCAGTAATTAGTTGGTGGTTAGAAAGCTGGGCCAATGGAAAGCAATTTGCTGGCTCTGAAACATAGAAGAAACCCTTGGATAAACTGTCTGGGTAAGGCTGGACATGGATTATTTCCAGAAAACCTGATAGATAAGCAGATTCCTTCAGAAAAAACAGAATAGGATCCAGCTGGTTAGCATCTGATCAGCCTTCCTAATGTGGGGGTGGGAACTGCCTGCTAATTGCAGCACAAAGACTGATCTAATGGCTTTTCACTTCACTTCCATCCCACCATGCCTGGATCACCCTGGCTTGGATTCAGTTCTGCAGAAATTCTACAACAAGAGCCATAAAATGAGAGAAGGGTGCTCGAGCAGCGCACAGTGCTCCTTCACCAGTAATTCTATTTCCGAATGGCTAATTCCAGAGGTGATGATCTCGCTCATTGTGTCAGGCTGCGCGAGACCAGGAATTACCCAGCAGTGGCTGCTTCGCCGAGACCCACGCTCGCTTAATTGGGATTCTGGCATGGTAGGTGGGAATATTGACTATCGCTGTGAATAGTAAATCACAAATGTTAAATCATATTCAATCCCAGAAATAACTGTGCAAAACTTCTCACAGCATAGATAATCAGGCAATTACGTGGATGGTTATGGGACTCCCAGGACATGATGGCTTTGTTGTGAGACCTGTCCTGCTCTGAGCTACAATCTCATTTATCTTAGCCCCATTTGTATGTATTTTACTCTACTGGATAAGAGTAAATGTTCATCTTAGTTTTAGTGTTAGACATTTAACATGTGGTCTATGGCTTCAACTTAGAATTTAAAGCTTTCGTATAGCTGGCGAAAACCATAGCACTTACAAATTGTCTGAAAGATAAAAACAGCGAAATATCTTCATGATACTGTGTGAGAACTCTAACCTGGGCACATGAGATGGGGTTTTAGCCTTTTCACTGCTCATTATAGTCCTGTGGGGATTGCTTGTTTGCTTGTTTGTTGGTTTTGAGTTTTAGGTTATGCATCTGCAATTTCAGAACTTTGTAATTTTAGTCTTGTATTTAAGTGATAATATAAATGACATATTACATTGTAATTTTAAGAATGTATTCAAAAGCACACTTTATGACCTTCATGTGACATATTATCTGATTCCATTTTGCTGATAATAAAACTTAAGTCAGGGTCCATTGAGATGGCTCTGGTGCTTGCAGTATGTATCTGAGGATCTGACTTCAGTCCTTGGAGTCCAAATAAAGGTGGGAAGGGAGAACCAACTCCAGAAGGTGTTTTCCACACATGTCCCTTGGCATGCCCCTCTGCCCATCATTACACATAAATATCACACACACACACACACACACACACACACACACACACACACACACACACACTGCAGCCACCACTACCACCACCATTACCACAACCACCACCAGCAGCTTTCAAAAAACAGATGTCCTAAGCTGGGCCTCAGAGTATGGAATGATATAGGAGTACTTTTCACTCGTTCGAGTCCCAGCCCACTGGATATAACAAGTCTTTGCTATCGAAGTAAGCCCCTGGGAAGAAGTGACTTTCTTTTTGGGCTGAAAGCAGTCTGAAATAGACGCCAACGGGGCATTATTCTTACCTTACAACACATTCAAAGTGATTTCCCATGTGAGCTGTACTTGTAGGAACGCACTTGTTTTTCCTTTCTCCGAATCTCTCAGCAAAAGAAGTATCAGCAGTAATTACCGGGGGGCACTGAGGGTCACCTGGATACTGCTCCTCACTCACATCTCCTAGAAATGGGTGCCACTGTCACCCAAAGTCAGCCTTCCTGCCTGTTCCGGGAGGAGACAGGCTCCCAGAAAATGTTGCCTTAGGAGCCATGGACTGCAAGGTTTCACCCTTGAAAACCCCTTTATTGTTCATGCCCAGTGGAGGGGGAGAGTAAGGGCTTGGTGTATTCTGCAGAACAGCCTGCCTCTTCTGCCAGTCTGGGGACTGAAACAAGACACCCCTCAATAATTCCTTTTTTATTTTTTTCCTGAGTTTGTCCATAGCACCTGCAGGGAGAGGCATGGAATCTCACTTGAGGCTGCAGAGCTGGGCAAGAGCAAGAAGAAGCCACTTCCCATTAGGTACATTTCTGATTATTTGCTTGGAATCACTGGGAGATGCAACATAAGCCACATAAGAGAATTTCACATGGGTTGGGGAGATGGAGCAGTTGGCAAAGTGATTAAAACGTTTGTTTTGCAAGTGCAAAGTTCTGAGTTTGATACCCAGAACCCGTGAGAAGAGCCAGAGCTGGGAGTGGCGATTCCTGATTGCAATCCTAACACTGATGAGGCAGAGAGGTGGCTCTGGCTGGCCAGCCAGCCTAACTTCACTGTCAAGCTCCAATAGGAGACCCTGTCTCAAAATAAGGTGGAGAATCATTCTGGGGAATGTGACACCTGAGGCTGTCCTCCATCCTCCACATGTGCACACACCCACATACTGACTTGCACACACGTGTTCCTGTACACAGTTAACATACAGGGCATACACGCAGATGTGTATACCTGAACATATGTCACCCCACCCCACATATGTCCAGAGAACACCAAATGACTGTGCACCTCATACTACATAACCCACTAAACATTTACTTGTCTATATTCTATTTAATTTCCAGTAAGTATTTCAGCATGATTTAGTTTTAGTATACTGATGACTCAAGGTGGTGAATCTGGACATGAAGTAGCCCAGCTTCAAGCTAAATTCTCTCTACGGCTCCTAAGTATTTTGAAAGAAGTCTCCAGAAACACCGTTACTCACTTCAGATATTTAAAGCATCCACACAGGGATCCAGCGCATTCATGGAGTATGCCTGAAACCATATCTTTTATGTCGCAGAACATTTTAATAGTTGCTATTATAAATGTATTGTATTTCTCAATTTGTTCAATATACAGGACCTATGTCATATGGCATTAGACAAATCCTACAGAAACAATGTGGTGGTAAGGATATTCTAGGTAACATTTAGTCATGAAGGAACAAAGTACCAGCAATAACAGGGCATCTGAGTATTTAAAATGCTACAGTTCACTCAAAGCTTGCCTGGGGAGGTCTGTGAGAGAGGCTGAAACAAGAGTACCCACACTCAGCTTTCTGTTATGGCATATGAATTCATTTATGTTTGTTGGGAGGTTCCAGAGGCAAATGCATTTCTCTAAAGTCTGTGTTTATTCCATGAAATCCCACTAACATTGGTTCTGGGTTTGATTGCAGATATTAGGTTAGTGTCTCCAGCTTACTGCTTTTCAAGGCGAACTACAGCATCTGCCTCTTCTACCCAAGACTACTTGTCGCCTATGGATTGCTGCCACTACATTTCAAGGGGTCCAAACAGTGGGCCCTATGCCTCCCAACTCACAAGACTCCCATCCACATTCTGTCACTCTCCTGGTCCTTCCAAAGCCCTTGATGGTTTTCAGGGAGTGTGGTGGATTGAATACAAATGTCCCCCATCAGCTCTGACATTTAAATACTCAGATCCCAGTAGCTGGAGTTGTTTGAGGAGGCTTGGGGGTGTGGCTTGTTGGAGAAAGTACACTGCAGTGGACAGGCTTTGAGGCTTCATTCTCTCAGCCTCCTGCTGGGCTTGCTCACTGCTCAAGATGTAAACTCTCAGCTTGCTATTCCAGCTGCTATGCCTACCTGCTGTGAGGGTGATGGACTCTTATTCCTCGGGAAACTTAAACCCAAACAAACCCTTCCTTTTTACAGTTTCCTTGGCCATGGTATTTTATCACATTAGTAGAGAAGTAGCTAACTAACAAAAACGATTTTGTGACATCATTTTGTTGATTCCTTCTTTCCTTCAACACTCCCTTGTGGCAGTCTGCGCTGGACTTCACAGCTAACCTCACGTCACATTAGAGGACCACCACACTGACAGTTCCCACACATGCTGGGCACGTTTATATTTCCTCTCCATGAATCTCAAACCAGGCAAACCCTACTTCTCATTTGAGCATGTCACTTTCTCTGAGGATATTCTTGACTCTTCCCTTCCTTCTCTCAGTTAATATTAAAATTTTTCCCACTAGCAAGTTGTGTCCTATCGTCAGAGCACTGACTGTGTCTTGGTGACCACCTGTGCCTTTTCCTATAACTGGTTTGTGAGTCTCCTGTGGATGAAGGACATAATCTGTTGTCAACAGTCCTTTCGCACCCTGCATGATGTCTAGAAACAAAGAGGTTTTCTTGGAGGCATACCCTAGTTTTTGCTCTCCGTGCTTTCTCAGTGCTCTTTTGAGGTAGGGCAAGAAGGATTGAGCACTGATGACGGTAACGACATTCTGGCTGTGCCGATTCAGTCTCCTTAAGGGCCAGGGAATCAGAGCAGAAGAGACAAGAGGATCAAAGAGTCTTCTAGCCCCGCTGACTGACACACATATCAGAACAAAGGGAAAGTGAGTTGGGCAGAGCTTCCTGTTGGCACCATTTGTTATTTCATCCCTGGTACATGGCAGAATCCCTGTCGTTTGAGTGTTCAACTAAGATCTGCTGCTTACATGATGGATAGATGGTCTGACGGAATGAAAAAGAGATTGACCTAAGTGCCCACACTCTTCTGGATTTCATCCTCCACTTTGTCCAGCATGTGTGTCTGAGTGTATAGATGTGTTCTTCAAACAAAATGGAAAATTAGCTATTAGAAGTTTCCTTCACAGCAAACCACAAGTGAAACATAATGAGGAACCGGAGAGATGTCGCAGTGGTTTGCGACACTTGCTGCTTATGCAGAGGACCCAGGCCCAAATGCCTGTACCTACACTAGCGTATGGCCACTTAGAACTCCAGTTCTGGAGGATCGGATGCCCTCTGCTAGCCTCTGAGGACTCCGCATACAGGTGGCAGACATTCACAGACACATATATTTAAAAATTTAATCTTAAAAAATATATTGTTAACTACTTATGTTTTACATAAGTAAAATCCATAGATTCTAAGTCATAAGTCACTGAATTAAAGAGGATATATTTGCATATATACACAAGATTATACACACACACACATCATTCTTTCATTTACTGAAAGAAATCCAACTCTTGGAAAGTTTGTAGACCTCCTGTCTGAAAACCTTATTTTTTTTTTCTTCTTCAGGAAATGGTTTCTCTGCATAGCCTTGGCTGCCCTGGAACTCACTCTGAGACCAGGCTGCTCTCAGACTTAGAGAGATCCACCTGCCTCCTGAGCGGGGATGAAATGATGCACTGCCACTGCCTGGCAATCCTACCAATTTGTATTCTTAGAATTAGTTATTGAGTAACAGGTAGAATGAATTTATCTTGTACATCATTACTGCAGACCATGGTTCCAGGTGGACTTGGAAACCTACGTTTGGTTACCCAAGAGCCCCGCAGTCATGCAGAGCAGGAATGGACAGAAGGCGTCTACACTGTCTGACTGGTAGGCGGTGGGTTGAGATTTTTCTTCTGGTTTATATCCTCACAGCTAATCCTCTAGACCCTCTCTTCTTTTCCCAGAGAAGCACAGCTGATTTTATCTTTATCTGTGACTGACATTGCCTTAGTCACTCACTGTGAAGCAGGACAAAAGCCAATGGAGGGATGAAAACAACCTAAAATAGATCTTTCTGGAACTGATTTGTATCAGGGAGATAAACAATTCAAAGTATGATGGCAAAGGCAAGTGTTGGCAAGTACTTGTTGCCAACAAGAACAAAGGATCCTTTTCCTTTTTTTTTCTTTTTTCTTCCTTTTCTTTTCTGGGCTATATACTAAAATATATAGGAGTTGAAAGTCTTTGCCAGAGAGGGTGATCTTTTCTCTTTTCCCTCTCAGGTATGTACACCTGGCATTTTCCCCTAGCTGTTCCTTCCATTCTTACAGGGTGCATGTTAAAATGCAAATTAGTGCGGCCAACAGGACTCATTATTTTCATCTCAGAATAGAATATGAACACATCAGTTATGTGTCGGGCAGCTTCTAAATGCACAGCCTTGTCACTCTGACCTTGTCCTGCCCTTGCATTGTCAGGGTACCCCTGACATTTGTCTACTGAGTCAGCCCCCCACATTTCTCTGCTGTTACCCTCTCACTTTAGCACCCTCTCAGAATTCCTTTTTCTTAATCTATTTGACCTACAGACTCTGGGAGACTGTTCTCCCTGGGTACTCACCACTGCTTGTAGTCGGCATCACAGTTGCAGTAGTACTTGGGATCTGTGCAGTTGCGTTCGATGCCACAGGCACACTTCTGAATCCCAGGCTCCGAGCCTCCCCAGTAGTAGTGCTTCTCATTGGCTTTGCCAACCCACCAAGTATAAGGACTTCCATCTGTAAGAAAGGGGGAGAGACATGTTTAGAGAGGGGCTTGAAATGCATAAATATAATATTACCCTCTTTCTTTCTTCCCAAGAGCTACAGCAGTCTCTGAAAGACTGAATGACACAAACCGATTTCTAAAGTAAAATTAGTTCAATAATAAGAAAATTTAATTAAAACTCAGACAGAATGTCAAAGTTCAAAATTCTTTGCTGTCCATATTTCTCTTTGGATGAAGCTCTGACATTCAAGCATCTATAACTTAGGTATCAGTTCAGTGAATCCTAAATGGTATCTGTTGGTATGCACTGAAGGCATATGGACTGTTGTTCACTGTACAACTAATTTCATAGCTAATTTTGCTTTTCTGTGAACTGATACAAGTATTAAGATAAAAGATGATTGGAGCTAAGTTTTGGCTTTGTCATGTCTAAGTTTGACCTCCCAATTTTATTCATGAAGAACTTAGGTCTACAAAGGCTAAGCCCTTCTTTTACTACCCAGAGGATTAATGCGCCACATAAAAGGTCTGACACCATATCATACAACACTCACTATCTGCTGTGATCAGCTCTCTGTGTCCACACTCTATATTCATGCAATCAACAAGCTGTGAATCAAAGGAGTATGGAAAAAAAAAAAACTTGTGCTTGCACCAAATACACACATTTCTCTCCCAGTAATTCCCTCAATAATAGTGTGCAACAACCATTTACCCAGCATTTATCTTGCATTAACTATTAGACTTGATCTTGAGATGATGCTGCGTATTAGAGAAAACGTTAACACATAGGTTATACATGTATTACCCACGTGATAGAAGGGACTTAGACATCTTGTCTACAGAGGTTAGGATCAGCACGAGCTCCTGGATCCAAATCTTCTGTCTCTTCCATTCACTTAATCATCCTTTTGCCTGGTTATAAAACTCCATTGTATTTCCACTATGTGCTAAACATTGTAAGACATCATTTAGAACAGTGAAGGAGAAATGCAGATTGGGAACACAGATGAGTACTATGAGCATGGAGAGGGAGTGAGGAAAAGTAGGTTATAATGAATGTGTTCTCTGAGTGCTGTCTTGTAGGTTGAGTGGGCAAGATCTAAGTGAACCAAGATATAAGAGGGGAAAGGAGTCCTATATACAAAGGGTACAGAGCCAGGCAGGGGAGATTAGTTTGGGAGTATAGCCGCAGAAGACAGTGGCAGCTAGCAAATGAGGGCTGAACCATAAAAGTCTTTGTCCAAATGAGAAATTGTTTCACACTGACTAGTTATTGCTTTTCAAGGCTTCTTTCCTGGAGCTTAAGAAGCCTGAACTTTATTCTGAAATAATGGGAGGCCACTGAAAGATTTGGAGCAGGGAATCATTACTGTTAAAATTGGGCTTTAAAAAGTTAGAGTAAGATAAAAGATGAGTTTCCATGTGATGAAAGCAGGGAGGGCAGATGTGAAGTTCCCTTCGTAATGGAGGAGATAACAATGTACTAGGAGAGGAGAAAGGGAAAATGGAGAGTCTGGGATAACTGGGGTAGGCGAGGTTGGGGGATTGGGGGAGCAGAAGGCACCGTGAGATCACTCTGTGCCTCTGGTCTAGGCAACTAAGAATACTGGCTGTTCCATCTGGGTAGGAAACAGGGAAAACATTTTGAAGTTCAAGGAATTTTGAGAAAAGACGAAGACACACACTACAGGCAATCAGATGCAGACTTCTAATCTCAGGAGCATTCCCTGAGCTAAAAGTCTTGTTTTGGGAACCATCAGAGCAAGCCAGAAAATATTGGAAGAGGCAGAGATGCAGGTGGGATCTGTGGGACTACAACAGCATTTCAAACCACACTGGAATTCCACAGAAGGCTCTGAGAAGTGCAAGGGAAATGAGTCCATTTCAGGAGCATGGTAGAAAGAAAAGCCTGGAGACAGAAAGAGTGAGAGGGGAGAGTGAGAAGATGCTGGCCGTGGCATCTTTTTCTTTCATTTTACTGTGCTCAGAACACTCAGTGTGAAGTCTCCTTTCTTAACAAACTAAGTATCTGATGCAGCATGTTAATCATAGCTACGGTGCCGTCCAGAAATGCTCTAGAACCCATTCACCTTGTTTAACGAAAACCTTTATTGATTGCGTTCTCTATTCTTAGTTTCACTAACATCCATTCTTTCTGATGCTGTGATTCTGCTGTTTAAGGATCCTGACACTTTTGAAATGATGCATGCAGTCTGCGTGCCTCTACAATGCAATTTCATTTCTGCTTTCTTTTTCTGTCAGCCTTTATCCTTATTTCATTGTTTCTATGCTGAAATAGCACCATTTTTGAAAAGGGAGAAAAATCTGCAATAGATAAGAATGTGGATGAATCTTGGGGACACGCTAAGAGAACAGATATGCCTTAGTGGAAACTAGGAATGATGGGATTAATGGAGGCAGTGTGAATCAGGAAGATGAAGAGGAGATCTATTAAAATCTCTATGTCTGTGGATAAAATTCCATCATATGAATCCACCCCACCCATCCTTTCAGAATGATGAGTACACACTTGTATCTGCTAGTGCTCTGAAGAAAGATGGTGGGACGGCTTACACTCTTTAACCACCAATGAGACAATCACAACATCTAAACAAATAATATCATAAGGTCATAATGGAATAATGTACACACTTCTGTGATACAAAGTGAGATGCTGTATCAGCTTTCATCAAGGGCAGTTTTATTAAAATGCAGGCAGTTGAAAGCTACTAGAAATGGTTTGGGACTCAGGAGCATGCTCTCTATAATGAAGGAACCAACACTCTAATTTGAAAAGGAACCAATCACAAATATGCTATCCCATATAAGTATTTAGATTTCACTTAATTTGGAAAACTTACTGTCTTTTGTGTTATGATCATTATGGAAAACTGAAAACAAGCAAATAAACAAAAAACTGGATTTGATTTTATAGGGTAGAGAGATGTAGTGACTAGTTTTGTATGTCAACAAAAGTTAAAGGAAAGGAGCCTCAGTTGAGAAAACTCTTCCATGAGATCTAGTTGTGAGGCATTTTCTTAATTAGTGATCAAGGAGGGAAGGCCAAGCCCATGATGCATCGTGTCATATTGGGCTGGTGGTTCTGGGTTCTATAAGAAGGCAGGCTGAGCAAGCCATGGAGAGCAAGCCAGTAAGCAGTACTTCTCAATGGCCTCTACATCAGTACCTGCCTCCAGGTTCCAGCCCTGCTTGAGTTCCTCTCCTGACTTCCTCTAACTATGATCTGGAAGTGTAAGCTGCTGAAAATGCCCTTTCTTCTCCAGCTTGCTTTCTGGCCATGGTGTTTCTTTCCAGCAATAGAAACCCTGACTAAGACAAGAGGGATTTCAATTCTATTTGAAAGGGAGAGAGAAACCAGCCCCCTGAGATAAGGGACCACTCTGCAGCTGTGTCCTTTCCGGTGGCCCAATGCAGCAGAGACGGTGTCTGGACTTGAACTCTACATTCAAATTATTTTGCTTCAAGGTCTCTTCCCTTTTGTCAGGGTCATGGGGGAAGTCCATGACTTTTGATGCTTCTCAATGTTAAAGCCACGACCCATAATACAATATTGTTTTCTTTTTACAACATCCACAGTTTTAAAATAGGTTTGCAAAGTCTAGTTTATGGGAACTATATAATCTTTGCCATCCCAAGAAAAGTTGAGGTTCTTCGGCCTTTGAGCTGTACTTCTTGTGGTGAGTATGTCTCTGGCTGTGTTACAGAGGAAAGGAAACCTCTGAAAAGATGCTACATCTGGCTGTGCATGGGAACTCTGGAAGGAATCTGTCTGCAGAGATTGGCTGATGAGAATTTCAGTACCATGGAGAGGTTGGAATGCTGCAGGTCCAGAGGCTAATTGCCTTATCTTGGGCTAAGTCCTGACCTTCTGAAATAGCCAATCCTTGCTCACCTCTGTGATGGAACTAAAAATCTTGTGACAATAGATAAAAATCCTTTTAGAATCAATTAACTTAAAAGCAACTAGCTTCTACCAGTCCAAAAGATAAGAATGCCTTTTTGATATACACACCATTGCACAGCTCTAAAGTACCACCATTTTAAACTTGTTTTGCTTTAACTCTGTAAAACTATAAAAACTTCATAAAACTGCTTCACATTGGAACATGGAATTTGGGGTAACCCAAATCTGCATTCTCAAGCCATGGTGAGAGGGCCACACCGCAAGTCATCAGTACCAGAAAGTAGGTCATAGATCACCTATTCCAGGAACAAGACCATAAATTCCCTTACCCAAGGAGTAGCCTGGAGATAGCGACAAAAATGGGAAGGTGTCTTATCTCAGTGTGGGGCATCTGTGCTGGGCAGCCTCATCTTCAGAAACGCAGCACACTGACCACCTGGATGCAAGCCAGTCAGGAGTGGATCCTTGTAATTTCCCTGAACTTACCATTTTGGGCCAATTTGAACCAGTTTGAGAGTCTCCAGTCTCTAATCAAGCCCTAGCCAGTCATCTACGCACTCATACCCTTGCTTTTGACCTGTGCCAATCATAATAAAGATGACCTAACTGTCCCTGAAGTCCCCCTAGCTTCCTCTAAAAAGGTCTGTGCACCATCGTTGTCTAGGGTTGGCATTCTGCCCTGATGGTGACTCCAGCATGCTGGCCTTCTACAGAATAAATGCCTTTTGTTGTTTGCATGCTACTTGAGTCTGAGGTCCTTCCTTCAGCATCTTCTGGACCCTAACGATGGTCCCCACAATGGCTCCAGAATAAGCTACCTTTTATTCCCTTGTAGATGAAAGCTGTGGGTTTGTGTCACAGGCAGAAAACATGGAAAGGCAGGTGGTATGGACCTAGCAAAAGGCACATGGGTCAACCATAACCATAGCAATATAGAAACATTGCTTCCTTAGCAACCAAATCCAGTGTGAGTGTTTCACCTGTTAGCTGACTAATGCTGAATGCTTTCTCCCCCAGCAAATTTCTGTTAGTGTCACTGTTTTAGGAAACTAGGAGATGTAATACTTTCTGAACAAGGACAGGAATAAATCAGACACAAATAGCACTGGAGTTGATGGAACAATGGGCAGGAAACATCTTATTCAGTCCATACCAAAAATACTCGGCAAAAAAAATCTATATCTCAGGCCTTGAGTTTCTTGCTTATTCTTTCCAGAGGCCAATAGGAACAGTTTCTCGTGTGTTCATGTAATTTTAGACATTGGCTAACATGACCCAAGAGCTGTCTATGGCTCAATATTCTTTGTGAAAATCAGAATGATGATAACAAAAGGAGCAAGGTAACACGTGGTCTCACCTTTGGAAAGAGATTTTGAAAACAGAAGAAGTGAGCCAGCTGGCTTCTGGCAAAGTTTCATTGTCAAATTTGGTTAGATGTACAACAAAAACTCTCAGGTTTGCATGAGAGCCAGGCTCTGTACCAGTTTCGTGTCTGTGTGTGTGTTTCTATAGGTAGAGGTGAATTTTATGTGCCTGGAGGTGTGCCTACATGTGCATATGTATTCACAGGCTAAAGGTCAACTTAGGTGTCCTTAGGTGTCCACATCTTTTGATGTTTTAAGTAAAGGTCTCTCTCTGGCCTTGAACTCTTCATGGAGGCTATGCTAATGGGTTAGCAAACATCCCAAGGTTCCTACCTTCCTAGCATTGGGATTATTATCCTGTCTAACTTGTTTTAAGTAAGATTTGATCTGGGGATCAAATTCATATTTGCACTATACCTACTGAACCATGCCTCTCCTTGGCTGTACCAGTTTTACAAAGAAGAAGATCCTCATTTCCCTGCAGGGAAAGACTCTTCCCAGACACTGGATACACAGAGTTCTCCAGTGGCATTTCCTTTCTTCAGTCTGAAGAGGTGAGATGCTTGGGCTCAGGCGAGAGCGTGAGAGGGACTTGGTTGTGAAGCCTCTTCTCCTGTCTCACCTCTGCTCAAACCAAAATGCACTGTCCGCATAACTGATGCTCCAGGTTAGGGAAATGCAAAGCTGATGTTATTGTCTTCTCTGTGCTAGCAGAATAAATCAAGTCCAGAATGAAGCAAGTGACTCAGCTGCTTTCCTTTTGGCACAAACAAACTGACAAACAAAATACCAATAAGACAAACATATTCCTGGGCAAAAGGAGATTGAACACTTTTTTATTTACACTGGCTAAGTTTTTAAGAGCATGATATCAAAAGTAAATTATTAATTTTGTATATGTTTTATGTTCAGCAAGAGAATAGTAGTACTAATGAAACGTTTTTAAAATTTTTTTACAAACCATTATTTACATGTTAACTGGTTTGGGGGAACAAGTTAAAAACACGTGAAATGGAAAGACTTTTTAGAAGACAAAAATATGAAGTATCAAGAAAAGAAATTAATTATCCAAAAGTTTAGAAATTTTTCTTTGACATTAGACTATGAAGATTCTTGTTGATTGTGTCATGTAGTTGAGTTGCTGTAGTCAGAGGACCAGCATGGGCCACATTCTACTTTAGCCAGACACTAGGTTGTTGAGGTAAGGCATCAACCAAACACAGATGGAATGAAGTCAAATCAATCTGCTGTTTGGATCCACTTCAGATAAAATTGCATCAGAGCAAAGGATTTCTTATGAGCTGGATGAAGACAGAAAGGCAGAGAAATGAGGATGCTTTTTTTTTTCTTTTTAAGGGAATCATTGGTTTTGTTAATAAGGAATTGTTTCAGGAGTGGAAGACCAAATGTGTGGAGACCTCTGGAAAATGAAGCCCATACATGGGCTTTTCAGAATGTTTTCTTAGGAGCAGAAAACTGGGCTACACTGTAGCTCAATAGGCCATTTAGATAATACACAGGCACGACTCAAACAAGACTTAGCTTTGTGACTGGAACATCTAATGAGTTCCATTCATCTACTTCTAAAAGAAGGTGAAAACAATACCGGAGGGCTGCATAGTGTCTTAAATGAAAACGTTTAAGTATCTTTTATGGATTCACAGGAGACTTTTTAGCAAGAGAAAACAGAATGCCCTCAACTAGTCCCAAACCATTGGGACATTTAGTGCCCCCTGCTGGCAGCTCTTTTGCAGCCAATCTGTTTTGGAATACTAGAAATGTTCAAGACCTCTACTTTTTTTTTTTTTTAATTTATTTATTTTTATCTCAATCACAGGTTAGGTACTTTGAATCCCAGGCGTAGCCCCCTCCCTCATTCCCTCCTACTCTCCCACTCCCTTCCTCTTCTCCCTCCTTCCCGCCCCCTCCAAGTCCACCAACAGGGGTGGACCTCCTTCCCTTCTATCCAACCCCAGCTTATCCTGTCTCCTCAGGGCTGGCTGCAATGTCAAGACCTCTACTTACATGGCAGGATTTAATCCCTTTACCACACCCATTTTAAAGTATTTTTTTCACATGTATTTAAATTTCACATGCTGTAATGAATAGACACACATAAACAATGGTCATGACTGGGAAGGGAAGTGCATTAACTAACCAGTCTATGGTGTCAGACAGTAACTAAGGTTTCGATCTCACTCCTGCCTGCCTTTCATCCACACCACTGCATTGCCTGGTCATTCTTTTCCACTTCCTCAATGGATAGCACTGGCCACTTTCATCTCAGTACAGCAGTCAGGTTACAAATGATATGCTAATTAATTAAAGACACCTGAACTGATACCTTGTGTATGAAGAACATCCTGATACCAGGGAGAGCCTTTCTTCTAACACTATTGACCCAGAGAAGAAGAAAGACAGAGGAGTTTGAGGAACAAGCACCTCTCTGGTAGAGCGGGGTCAACGTTTTGAGGCAAGTTAGCACCAGATGCTTCTTCTGCAGATAATCTCTAGCTATAGTTTCTAAGAATGAACTGGACTTCCCTCTTCCTTCAGTTGGAATGTGCATCATCAAATGAATTCAGGGCTCCAAATGAAAGGACTCCTGACCCCAGGAATGGGAAGTGGGAACTGACCACAAGTTCAAGAGTTTTCTGGCTGAGAGTCAGTCTTCTTTGACATGTGGATTTTGTTTTTCTCAGTGTACTCATTTTCAAAAACTGGACCATCGAGCCCATATCAGGAGATTCTCATAGAAGCAAGAGGTCTAGGCAGAGAAGGATGGAGTGAACATGTCTGGTTAGAGTGCCTCTCTTCTCCCAACACTGGTGGAAGATAACACAGAAATGCAGAAGAGGGTTTCCTGTTTGCCTGGTATCCACCAGGAAGTTCCATTAAACAGTATAGATCCCCTAGCATATGGGATAAGGTAATACTGAGACTGTCCCTGATTGCCTGTGGGAGTGTCTCACCAAGACACATCTGCCATATGTTGACCTGCAGAGAACACACCAATTACTTTAGTTCATGGACACTTTGGGTAGTATGTAAAGAAACAAGTACCTTTACTAACCACAGTCTTAACTTGTCTCTCAGTTAAGACACTATTTTAGTCAGCTTTTCCTTGCTGTTTAAGAAAAAAAAAAAGGTTTATGTTAGTTCTTTCATTAATAGGTTATAGCCAATCTTTAGTTGGCTTTGATACTTTTAGTTGTGTTCCCTCAAAAATCAGCATGGAGGAAAGGGATGGTAGAGGAAAACTGGATCACAGATATGAAGAGGTGGTCATGGCATTTATTATAATAGCACCCTCATTTAATTCATGTTTTCAGCATAGTATAGTCGTCACCTTTTTATCTTGGATTCCATAATCACGATTCTGAGTTACAATGGCTACATTTTACTGATTAAACTAAAGACTTCATAAAGGTAAAATGAAAAATATCACACATCTTGGTAGTAGATACAGCTTGTATCCATTTAACTTACCATTTCAAGCCCCCTATGAGTTTTTAAGAATGGAGCTATATAATAACTTTCTCTTTTGTTTTCCAAACATCTAATTTTATGGCATTCTATGTTCAGACAAAGACCAAACAAAAAAATGGATCCAGAAATGTTCTGCAGAATTCAGTCTGCAGACAGTTGGGGAAAATGCATCATTTTAAAGTTCTAATATAAACATTCAATTTGATCATTAAATGTGAACATTTTATCTCTCTGTGATTGAATGTCACTAAACTCATCTGATTAGGGATGACTAGAAATGAATGAAGTTGATTAGCTCAAGGTTGTATCTTTCAGAATCACATTGGGTTTTGCTTTATCGTATTGATTTGAATCAAGGCCAAATTTAGAAATGTGGAGGGGAAGTTCAGATTTGACCTGAACTGAAATGTTAATTAATTAAGAATTAATTTTACTGCATAATATTTAAATTTGTTTTATTGAATTGAACTTAATAGATTTCAATCAAAGACCAATTTCACTGAGCAAAATTTGATGCAGTTGAATTCAATCATTTGAGTCCTATTCAAATGAATTAGAATAATTGGAATGGAATCAAGTGACAGATTTGATGGGAGTTCATAATTCTGAGCAGACTTAAAGAGAGCAGAATGGGCCAAGTCACTTCAAGTAAACTTCGCTTTGGTTTGAACTATGACCCCGAAGAAGCCTAGTTTGTTTCTTTACATCAAAGGCCCTGAGATCAAACTGTATAAATAATGCCAGCAGAGATGGACGGATGGAACTGTAGGCTGTTATTTCTTTGATTATGTTTCTTTTAATTATTTTCTCTTTTTAAATACAGTGTGCTATTTTATTTTGAGCTGAAAATGCTAAAAGATTGATAATTCTGGGAAAGTTATTAATAGTTTTTATATTTTAATTAAAATATAATTGTATCATTCCTTCCTTTTTTCCTTCTAACCCCTCCCGTGTCTCCCTACTTCCCCCATTTGCTCTCAAATTCATGGCCTCTCTTTCTTTATTATTGTTACATATATATATATATATATGCAATTAAATACGTGAAATCGACCTGTTGTATCCATTTAGTGTTGTTAATGCTAGTCAGTTTCTGTGTTTCCAGTGCCCGTCCCTTCATATTCTTCATGTCCTTATGCAGTGGCTGTGACCCAATGTTCAATGCTATCCTAACTGCCCTTGAGGGCCTCTGGGCTTCCAAATCTTAAGGAATGTTCAGGTTGTGGAATGTGAATGTTTAGGTTTTGGTGTTTATGCCAGTTAAAACACTTCATCATTGTGTCTAAGGAGCTGTGTCCACTCATCATCTGTAAAGATTTTTTAAAAATTCGAACTGTTAGTGACTTTGGTCAATGGTTTGTCAGCTTCTGTTAACTTTGTTCACCTTGTATTTATAATTTTTCAGATAATGTCAGAAATTATGAGGTCATTATAGACTATATGGTGTCCTTATACATTTTAGAACATGTACTCATTGTTGAATGGCTAAATTGATCTAATTAACATGTGTATTACTCTACATTCTGACCATATTTACATGGTCCTAGTGACTTTCGAAACATAACATCATGTTATTTACAGTAGGTTTCTTGAATGCTTTCCTCCTGTATCTTTGACATTTACACCTCCTGTTTCAACCACGCCACCTTGTGGCCATGCATTGAACTCTCTACATCCATGAATGCAACATTTAAAATGTCTTTATGTAAGTTTGATTGTGTGGTATTTGTCTTTCAATGTCTGGCTTGTTTCACTAAACATAATGCTTTAAGTCCATGAATATTACTTCATTTTCTAAAAACACCTTTAACTTTTTATTTATCTTCTATCTGTCTATCTCATGTTACTTCATTTTCTAAAAACACCTTTAACTTTTTATTTATCTTCTATCTATCTATCTATCTATCTATCTATCTATCTATCTATCTATCTATCTATCTATCTATCATCTATCAATCTGTGTTTTCTGGGTAGTATACTTTATGTTTATTTTCTTATAACAAATTTTTCAAATATTAGGGAAGTGCTTTTAGAAGTCCATGATAAAGAACACAATGGGCAAATTATTATTTTTTTCTTTAATAAAGAATCTGATGAGGATGTTCTCTCATTGTTGGTACCATTGTGGCTCTATTACCTAAATCTGCATCTGCATATTTTCTTCAGTTCTTTTGAGTTTCATCCAGGGGCCCTAACACCAAGCCACACCTCTCTCATCTTTTTTCACCCAGAACTCCAATGAGAGATGTGTCAGATGGAGCCATTCTCATCTGCTTTTTACTCACTGCCCCTTCACATGGGAATGCCTGGTGTCACTGGCTGAGTGCTGGAACTTCTCTGAATGCCTGCTTCCTGTCACTATTCTGGCTTTACAAAGGTGACAGCTGCTGTTTATCTCTCACATGAACGTTCAGTTTCAGCAATATTTATAACTCTGACTTCATTCTTTTAAAATGCTACTCAAAACTTCTCATAGATCTTCCTTAAGCATGTTGAGTTTCCTCTTTTTAAAAGGAAGACATTTTAGTGCAATAATTTTAATACCTGAAATATTTGCAGGGCTAAAATTGCTATTAGCTCTTTCTGTTGACTCAGAATTATGGTATTTTGCTTCCCCAAACATCTCATGATTGGTGTCTCTCTGAGGTTGTGTTCCTTGGAGATGCATCTGTGGGATTCTTTGAGGTCCTGTTGCAGAGATGAGCCAGTGGGATATTTTTCATTTGCTTTTATCAGATGCCTGAGGATGTTTCCACTTGTGACCTCTTTAAAGCATATTTTTAAAAGCGTATTTTCAGTTTAGATTTTTCCCAACATCCAAATGGAATAACATTAATTTATAAACATGCATCAGATCTTGCTTTTTATTACTATTTTGGTTTGTGACAATTTCATGCATGTATAAAATTTATTGTGATTATATGTAACCATCATTATCCCCTTACCCTCTTCTCACTCCTACTCACCCATATTTCTCCCAAATATCCCTCTTTCTACTTCCATGTCTTTTATTGAAGAATGAGCAGGACTTTTGCAAGTAGCCATTTTTGTTGTGCAAAAATATAATTTCCTTTTTCCTTTGAACTAAAGTTCAAATCATCAAACCCTTATGCTGTCATCTTTTGCTAGTTTTCAGTTTTGTTTCCTTTTATCTTGTGCTGAGAGTCTACTCCCTTGGATTCTGCTTTCTATTGAAGATATTCAACACAATTCATCATTTGGCAAGGACTGTTTGTCCCTCTTCAGGCTGTAGCCTGGAAGGTCCGGGTAACAGGGGCTCAGCAGCAGCACTAGGCTATAGCCCTTGCCTTTATTCCTGCTTTAGTTTTGTTTTAAAGATCTTTTTTTACCAGCTCAATCACACCTTTAGAAATATTTAAATATTTCTGAAGTTCTCAAGAATGTTTGTGGAGTTGAGTTTTATTATATCACTTCTGCTGTGTTGGCTAGTTTTTGCATCAACTCGACATAAGCTAGAGTCCTTTCGGGAAGAGAAAACCTCAACTTAAAAACACTGTCCCCACAAGAATGGCTTGTGGGCAAGCTTGTGAGGGCATTTTCTCCATTGATGATTGGTGTGAGAGAGCCCAACTTACCCTAGGTAGTACCACTTTTGAGCCAGTGGTCCTGGGTGCTATAAGAAAACAGACAGAGCAAGCCATGTGGAACAACTCAGTAAACATCACTTCTTAGTGGCTTCTCCTCCATCTCCTGCTTCCAGGTTCCTGCCTTGTGTTCCTGCCCTGGCTTCCCTCAGTGAGGGACTTGCAAGCTGTACAGTGAAATAAACCCTTTCCTCCCAAGTTTCGTTTGGTCATGGTGTTTTACCACGGCAAAGGTAACCCTAACTAAGACACCTGTTATAGAAGGATGTAGAGTTCTTACTGTGGGTTTTAAAGCTTCTGAAAAGCTTAGTCTGTGTGGGAGTATAGGAGATGCCATAGGGAAAGCAGACTGGAAGCAGAGGGACCTTTCTGAGAAGGGGGTGATGAAGACTCAAGAGTGTCATGCTATACACTAGCGACAGTGGTAAGCATCCCATAGCAGCACTTAGACCAGACAGATCACCTTGCTTCACCTTTTTGGGTTTCAGGTTAGAAAAGTATGAATATTTTGTAAGAATTTTCTGTTTCAAAGGAGGGTTTATAGAAAGTAAAATAAAGGAATCAGTTGGCCTCAGTTGAGGGTGTGGTTGTACTTCTGAGAAGACTTAATTCCAATGAGCCTACCAGACTCCATGACAGACTTCAGTTTGTGCCTTGCCTGACCAGACCTGAGTTTCAGTTTCTTGGACCATAAAACTCCTGTTCCAAAAAAAGCCACAAGGAAAGGCCAATCAGTGTCAGGCTTGGGTCAGATATAGTTACTCAATAACTGCTTTGGGAAGTCTGTAACCACTTTACAAAGTCCCCAAGCCCCTGACCAATCCTGATTAACCCTGTACCCCCAGGCTAGCTGACACCAATAAAAATAAAGGTTACCTAACCACTCCTGGAATTCTCCTTACTGTCTTTAAACTGAGCCGGTAAGTCCACTTCTGGATCGTCACCAGCATGCTGGAACTCTCTGCAAACTACTCTAGTCTGAGGTCTTTTTTTGGTGATTAACAGACCCCAACACTTCCTCGGGTACAAGCTAAAAACTTTTATAAGGTGACCATGTGTTTAGTGTCCTGTTGCCGGGGTGCTTCAGACCCAACAATCTGAAAGACAGTCATGCATGCAAACAAACAAAGAAACAAAACAAACAAACAAACAACAACAACAACAAAACCCCAGCTGTCATGCCCACTACTCCAATAGCAGCTGAATGGAGAGGCCCTCTACCCAGCACTGAAAAACTATGGATTGGAGATCAGTGTTTACATCCAATATTCAGCTACCACGGTTGTAACATAAGCCCAAGGATGAAAAGGAGTTTGTGTGTGGAAGAGGACAGGATGAACACAGACACAGGAGAAAGACTTAAAAACAAGCAACTGTCAAGTGGAAAAACCCAAGGCAATGTGGTTTGCAGAAAGTGCAGATCTCTGAAATGTGTGTTCATTTCCATTTCCAGGGATGCCTTGGATCCATGCCCTTTCTGATAAGTCAACATCTATCTGTACAGAACACAGCTGCAATGTTACTGAAGTATGTTACACATTATCATATTGCTTTAGCAAACCTGTGACTCTCAAGATAGTAGTGTGCTACTAGAGCTGAAAACACATCCGTTTTTCAAAGCAGAGAAAGACAGTACTTTTTTTGCCCAAAACTCAAGGTCACATGCTATTAGTTTTACTGTGTCCATTTCCTTCAGAAAAAACATGGTTCTCTAACTCTAACTTCCAGAACACACCATCACACTCACAGTGACCAAATGAGTGATGTCTCTTTTAGTTAGAAAGGTAAAGCTTGACAGAAACAATTGAATCTGAAGATCTGGAGATCTCTCAAACAGGAGGTCTATATGTGAAAGGGTTGAGTTTCATGAGGCCAAAGAGATGAAGTCATAAGCAAACAAATGAGGATGATCAAGACAGAGGAGGTTCCGTGTCTATGGAAGGGCGGAGACCCAATTCTCTAAAGATGTCTAGAGAAGTGATGTGGATTTGGCAAGATTGTTATCCTTTGAACATATTTATACTTAAAACTAACAAAAGTTAACAACGAGCAGAAAAGATCAAATCTGCAGTGGTGAGACCAATACTGACCCATGTCTATCACCACCAGCACAGTACTGACCTTGACCTATTGCTACAATACTGACCCATACCTGTCACCATGATGACTCATTCTCCTTCCTCCACTTGCTGAAGTTTGAATAAACCCTACACAAACTCTGCCTTAGGAGTCTCCAGCTGAGATTATTATTTGGAACATGTCCCAATGAAGACTTGACTGCAGAAACCCAGATGAGAAGAAAAGATGAGCTTTTAATCGGATGCATTCAAACTATTCTTCTGTTTCCTTCTTTCCTATTCTTTTAGCAAATAAATAAATACATAAATAAATATCTGGTAACACGAGAATAGCTCTGACCTGGATCTTTATCAGACCTGTTATTCTCAAGACAGCAGTGTGTTATGATCAGAAAAATGCATCCATCTTTCAAAGCAGAGCAAGACACTGCTTTTGTTGCACAGAACTCAAGGTCATGTGTCAAGTCTGCTGCTTAGGTTGGGCAGAAACCCTTTCTCATTCATGACACAGCAAATTGGAAGAGTTACACATTATCCATCATTACTTGGTCTTTCTCCTAGGAAACTAAGATGCTAACGCCTTTTGCAATGACACAAGCAGTTAATAAAAGTGGCACAAGCTCAAAGCCTTCCAGTCTCACAGAAGAGCAGGAAGATGACACAAAGTTCAATAGTGATGATAAGTGGCAGATTTTTTCAAGTGGTCAAAAATGAACACTTATTTAAACAGCAAAATAACTAAAACTTGGTCCCTCCACTCCATGACAAAGGACTGAAATGAAGGCATGGGATGAATCATTTCTCATATCTACTTGCTGTATTAGCCTGTAGATTGACCTGCTGGTATTGAGATCTCTCAAAGCCCTTCACATCCTGTCAATTAGTCATGATTTTGTTCAGCAACTGATTTCAGACTGGCTGTAGTGAATGTGGATAATTATCAGACATTCAGATGACTAATTATGTCAAGATGCTTATGAGGGAGTAAAACCCTAAACTTCACTAAACCAATTTCCTCTCTGACTTTAATTAATTTTTCATATTTGGTGTAAAAGATCCATTGCTCCACATTTTTGTAAGTGACCAAGAATGACTCGTTGTTGCTTGACCTCTTCTTGGTTCAGAAGTTCTGCTTGGGCTGCCCCAGTCACCATGCCTACATGTGTTCCTCAGTTCCCATGCACATTTCAAACTCATGGCTGGGGAGATGCTCTACTTTTCTGCCTAGATCTTTTTATTTTAATATATGCAGGGATCTTCAACCTTTTCCCATGGATGTTGCTCAAATATCAGCTTACTGGGTTGTATTTTCTCAACAGCTCATGTGTAGTTATTTCCTGTGAATTGAAACGTTTTTTCTTGGAGGGAGGAAGAAGGGTGGGGAGATCAGATGGTGCTAGGGGGACTTTTGTTCCACTTCTTTATAGGACCACACAGAACTGGCTCCTTTTCCTCATTATTTTTCTCTCTTTAATGTACAAGTGCAATAACGAGTGTGTAGGTCTGGCTTGTTAGGGGGATTCTAGGTTCAAGGCTCGAGTACTGATGATTTTGGTAACCATCTGCAACTTGACCCAGCCTTGGCCTTCTCTAGCCTCAGCTTGATTGGGCTACACTGCAGTTTTGTCTATGGCAGAACCTGAAGCCTACGGATTCTATGAGGGGAGTGATAAATGTCTTAGAGGCTCTCATGAGGTCACTGCCCCCTGACTCTGGACATGAACCCATGCTAAGCATCTCCTCACTGGAGGAAGCAGCAGGTCCTGATGCTGGCTGCTTTGGAACAGGAATGGGGAAGCCACTCCTGCCCACTTTGCATTCAAGACCTTGCAGCCTCCCTACTTGGCCGGGAAACCATTCTCTGAAGAACATTGCAACGAGAGTTAGGAGATCAGGTTCTTTTCTTTCTCACTATCACCAATGGCTTACATTCCTGTTTCTCTCTCGCTGTCACCAGCGGCTTACATTCCTGTTTCTCGCTGTCACCAGCGGCTTACATTTCTTTTTCTCTCAAGCTCCTTCTTGCTGTATAGTAAGCGGAAATGGACTTTGGTTTCTGGCTTTAAGAACTTGAGAATTTTATCATTTTTCAGAATTAATTTATATCACCACATTCCTACTTTTTCCACATTTCACATATTGTAGTAGCATCTCCCTATCTTTTGTCCCTACCATCAATAAACAGCCTTGTCTGTTCTTTCTTTTTTCCCTCAGGGAAGCTGCAACTTATTCTTGCAAACACTTTCCTAGCCAAGCTTTCTCTGGGTCTCATTGGTAGAGAGGTCTCCTGTCACATAAATGTTGATAAAAACGTGTTATACTAGGGGAAATGTTGTCATCGGTATTGTCACTTGCTGAAGTATCAGCTACTTTCTTGAATGCAAAGAATGGGAGCCATCTTGCTTTACATTGTGTGCGCGCATGTGTTTTCTGTAGCTTCTTTTTCATTGTGAGACATCTGAGAGTCTTTATTATTGGCTACATGAACCTAGTTCCAGGACTTTGTTTTACATGGAATTGTTTTGCATATACCCTATCTTCCACCTCAACTCTGGTCCTCTGTACCTAACAATTTAATTTAAGTGGAGGCACTGTATTGTTCTTGGTAGCTAGCACGATAGGACTGTTATCCTTGGAGCAAACCTCTCAGGTGAGTCAGTAAGCCTCTTTCCAGATAGACTTGACTGAGGAAGGAGGACCAAGCCTGAATGTTGACATCAGCATTCCAGAGGCTGAGTTCCGAACTGAATAACAAGGAGAAAGCAACAGAGCCTCCTTCTCCCCTCTGCTTTCTGAGTCTGGATGCAGTGTCTCACTTCCGCTGCCATGCCTTCTCCTCCACAGTGGACTATGTGGAACTGTAACCCTCCCACCTGTAAGCATATTTTATCAGTTTTTATTTTGTCACTGGAATGAGAAAGTTATTTACATATGGATATGTCTCAGTCACATTTGCCTCATGATTCCATTCTTCACAGGAAGATCCACGTATGGATTTGTGTTTGTTATCTAATCTAAGACATTCTTGTTTCCTTTTTAACAATTGACCTTTGAAATTCACAGGAAACTCAGGACCTTCTGAGGAAACCCATCACCTTTCTGTTGACAGAGGCAGCTCTACATTCCTGTCTCTAGAGGTACCTTCTTGTCCTATCCCTTGTCACAAGCCTCTCTCTCCTCTTATCTCTGCCCACTGACTGGTCTTGGGCTGGGGTGGAACTTCCATTTTTTAAGCTATATTCTATTATGCATTCTGCTCTCTTCTTGAGACTCTTTCATTGGCATTTAAGATTGATAATCCATTTTCTTTTTTGCTTTCAGGAAAAGAAGCAAACAAACCAATGTCATTTTCTTCAGTGCCTCTTCATCTCCCGGTAACACTTCGTATCTATCTCCAAGCAGCAGATTCTCCAAGAAGTCCCCCAACATTTTCTAGGTGTTGGAACTTCTTTGTTTCTCCTTTCTTTTCTTTCATTTCTCCCTTCCTTTCTTTCTTCCTTCCTTCCTCTTTTCTTCCCTCCTTTCTTTCTTTGATATGTTTATTTATTTTACATGTATGAGTACATGTTTGTATGTCTGCATGCCAGAAGAGGGCATCAGATCCCAATAGAGATGGTTGTGAGCCACCATGTGGTTCCCCTGGAAGAGCAGACAATGCTCTTAACCTCTGAGCCATCTCTCCAGCCTGTGTTTTAATTTTTAACCACTGCTATGTGGAGCAGATTGTCCAACTACTGTATGGAAATAGCCTTTGGGAAGGTCACTCCTGTGTTTTTACAAATAGTGTCACCTGGAAGGTGACAGCAATGCCTGCTCACCTCTTTGGTAGACCAACAGAACTAATTTCTGTTCAAATGTAGATCTGAGAGCCACAACATTTCCTGGGGTTACTTGCAGAAGCACAGGTGAAGGGTTCCTTACAGGCACATGTGTGCTTCAGACACAGCTGCATCTTTATTAAAAAGTGCCACTCAAGCCTGGCCAACTTTCTCCCTCACATGTACTCTAGCTTTCCAAGAGCACTTGGAGCTGGCTAATGTGCAGTTGGGTAAGTAACTTGGAAGTTGGGAAGGTTCTCATGGCATCCCCTTTTTCTGCAAGGGAAGTTTAATTGGGCTGATGCTGTGAGCATATTCACACTTGCTCTGATTTCAAGGTGATGGCCACATCATGTCTACTTGACTTGTGCCGTAACACCTCATCCAGATTCTTCTTACTTCTCTGATGGCTATTTCTTATCCCATGTATCTCAACAATGATCAACTTGATGCAAGGTTGCATTATCTAAAGTTTCTGCTTGCCGCCTGCCTGTCTGCATGTATGTACGTGTTTCTCATTCTCTCTCTTTCCCTCTCCATCCTTTCTCTTTCCTAGGCAGCAGTGTATTTCACCTTAAGCTCTCCAATAGGCACTGGTTCTCAGTTACATTAAATCCAGTCCCTTGCCTGGGTGTGTGTATCTCAGTGATATAGAAATTGTGTGTGTTTATATGACCTTGGGTTTGATCCTTATCATTGAAGATAGGCCTCTGAGAGATAGGCAGTTCTAACAGTTTATCCAGCACCTTTCCTTAGCTATCTCAAAGTCAATTCAACTGAACTTGAGTCACAGTTTTCCATGTAAACATGGTACTTTTTTAAAAAATTTTTGCCTCTCAGTTCCTGAACCAAACATACCTACCTTGCTATGTGTAAGAAACCTTGCCTGTGAATCAGCCCGCACAAAATCATGTCTATTATTTCTGTTGCCCATTTCAAGCACTTCTCTTTTCATGGGGCTTGTTTGCTTGGCAGTGTTGAACAGAGCCCTGGAGAAAAGTGTGATGCTCATCTAATGCCTGTACCATTTCCAAAGAAATCTCTCCTCTCCCCAACTGTGAAGGCCAGAATGAGCACTGTAGCTGGAGGAGAGAAAGGTGTTTATACCATTTAGGTGAGGAATAGCAGAGTTGGATGTCATCACCAGTACTTTTTATATGTTTAAACCTCATTTTTCAAGCTGTGGTTGAACAGCGGGCACTGGCCTTTTCTCTGACTGTCATTACCCACGTAAGAAAACACACAGGGAACGAAAGATGTAGCATCTCTGTGCTGTAATGGAACCCCCTGCCCAGCACCATTTCCACATGTCTCTTATCAATGAGGCCCATGGAGACTGTGAATGTGGGCAAAGCATTTTATATGCTCCTAAATCCTTCTGTTTACTTCAGAGCATGTGCTTCTCTCTGCCATCACTCATCTCAATAATATATAGTTTCAAAGACACAATTTCATGCAGATGCAGGAGAAATAGGACAACAAATTCAAAGCTCCTCTTGCTATCAGTCTTTTGATTAAAGTGCCCTTTCCAGAGAGGCAAACATGACACTTCTCTCAGCCCCTTCACAGACTTCCTGCACAACTAGATTGCTGCATTTTTATTGCAGTGCAATGCTTGCCCTTGTTTAAAATTGTTTTGACCTTTGGATGAGCACGTATTAAAAAACAAAACAAAACAAAACAAAACCCCACAACCCCTATCTTTTTCTTGCATTAGTAAGCTATAGTCAAAATCAGAAGGCAAGTTTGTGATAGCTGATTGGCCCCTGGCAGAGTCACAGCACGTACTTGCCGACAACTTCACAGTGCTCTTAGTAAGAGCTATCACACCACCCTATATCTGAACTCTAGCCCCAAAGAAATGACTCCTTCCACATCAGAGTTGGGGTGGCAGCTTCTCCAGCCCAGGCTGCCTTGTTATTTTACGTAGATTCACAAGCCCCAAAATGACATTAAGATTGAAAAAGGAAGTGTCAGAAATCCCCACATGTATCAATTTGCCACTTTGAAACTTGAAAGCACCTAAAAATTACCATTCACAGAAATGTCCATACATTGTGTTAGGGTGAACTGCTAAGGACTGTGAAATTGCTGCTTCTCAGCTTATTGAGGACAAGAGAAAGATCTCTTCAACAGCGACTCTGGACAGCAATAAACTGATAGACATGTGTTACAGCGAAGGCAGCAATGGAACCAGCTCCCGAGAGAATGCCCCTCCTGAATGAAATTGGCATGATATTAACTAATGTCTTGATAAACCCCTGTCAGAAGGAAGCTGGGAAGAGCAATATTGAATATGATGTCAAGACAGCTCAGTGCTTCTATTTGGGAAGAATTTACTCGGTAGTATTATGACCAGTCACCGTAAGATGTAAAAGAAAAGCACCTCATGTTGTATATTCTCAAAAGGATTTAACATATATTACCTCATTCTGTCTGGGATGAGATCAGAATGATTTTAAAATAATATAAAACTATCTTTCCCCTCTTCTCTATAAGAAACAAAGAAAGATTAGCAAGTGGGTAATAATAACCAGCCAACTTTAACACATTAAACTTGAATGAATTACTCTCTGAATCTACAAAAGTGTCTGTTAAGAACTCAGGGATAAATTTGAGTTTTTAGAGAGGGAAAATAAACCCCATAAAGATTACTATAAAACGGGATAAACACATAGTAAGTTTCTCTCAAGGAATACAAAAACACAAAAACAACTCAAACTGCCACCAAATGATCAGCAAGGACCACTGGCCCTGGGAAGACTGAGTTAAACGCATCTGTGCGAGCTGTGGAACAAAAATTCACTTGAATTTTTCTGTGATTTAAAGGTAAAATGGTCTTTTTTTTCTTCATCAGTAATCATCGAGCCTTTCTGAACACTCAGCTCTGCTTTGCTACAGGCACCATTAAAACATTATCCCATATAATCTTTTAGAATCAACTTGAGAAATGCATATTGTTCATGAGGTCCAAAATGTGCTTCCCTCAAGGATGACACCTTGGCATGTCAGCAAACAATGGAAACAGCCACTGGAAGTGTAGAGAACTTCTTTTGCTACTTTTCTACTGAGGCAACCCACTGAAATTGCCTGAACAGCCCCAGAAAGTCTGCTACATGGCCCTCACTCCATGGGAGCCGTCCTTCTAACCAGAGGAAGGGCAAGTCCTCATCTCTGAAGATAGGAACTGCACACCTTGTTTAGTTCCTCAGTTAAATACCCTTACTCAGCTGACCATGCTTCGTCACTGTTCCTCTCATGAGATCCAGAATAAGGTACACATGCTTTTTCCACCTCTTTGAACCTTCATTTCTGAAGGCTATCGTGCCATATGTAATTTATGTTGAAGAATTTGCCATTTTTTAGAAATGTTATATGATTTTTGAGCATTTCTAGCACCCCAGATTCCTTGTGGTTCATTGGGGTTGGAGGAAGGAAGAAAGGGGAAGTGATATAATTCTATTTCAATAAGAATATGCTAAAAATCAAGTTAAAGAGAGAAAACAGGGACTCAATTCACTTGAGAAATACAAGTTACAAACAAAATTAAATGTCATTAATCTTTGTTTTAATAAAATGCTATCGATCAAAAATGAATGTTGATGAAGTTGTGTAAGGACAAATATTCTCATTCCTTGCTGATAGAAGTCTAAGTTGTCCAATCACTACAAAATTGTCAGTGGTATTTATCACAGTTAATCATAGGTCACCACTGAAACCCAATATCCCCCTCATGGGCACATAGCTAAGAAAATCTATGTCTGTACTCAAAATAAGATGCAATAACCATATTAAAATCTGTACACCTAAAGAAGTTAAGCAAGAAGGAGAACCCTGGGTAAGATGATCAATCCTCACTCAGAAAGGCAAATGGGATGGACATCAGAAGAGGGGGAAAACAGCGAACAGGGCAGAAGAATACCACAGAGGGCCTCTGAAAAACTCTGCCTATCAGGGTATCAAATCAGATTCTGAGACTCATAGCCAAACTTTGGGCAGAGCACAGGGAATCTTATGAAAGAAGGGGGAGATGAAAGACCTGGAGGGACAGGAGCTCCACAAGGACAGCAACAGAACCAAAATCTTTGGGCACATGCGTCTTTTCTGAGACTGATACTCCAACCAAGGACCATTTATAGAGATAACTTAGAACTCTGGCATATATGTAGCCCATGGCAGCTCAGTCTCCAAGTGAGTACCCTAGTAAGGGGAACAGGGGCTGTCTCTGACATGAACTCAATGGCCAGCTCTTTGATCACCTCCCCCTAAGGGGGGGGGCAGCCTTACTAGCCCACAGAGGAAGACAATGCAGAGAATCCTGATGAGACCTGATAGGCTAGGGTTAGACAAAAGGGCCTCCCCTATCAGTGGACTGGGGAAGGGGGATGGGAGGAGAAGAGGGAGAAAGGGCGAGATTGGGAGGGGCTGAGGGAGGGGGCTACAGCTGGGATATAAAGTGAATAAATTGTAATAAATAAAGACCTCATAGACTAGGGTCAGATGGAAAGGGAGGAGGATCTCCTCTATCATTGGACTGGGGGAGGGCCATAGGAGAAGAAGAGGGAGGGTGAGATTGAAAAGAGTGGGGGAGGGGCTACAGCTGGGACACAAAGTGAATAAACTACTTAATAAAAATAAAATAACGGAAGAAAAAAAGAAACTTAAAAATGTCTTAGCTGCTTCATTTCATTAAGCTAGAAAGAATTTTAATGTCTGCTATAAGGAAGTAAGTTATACTCATAAAAGGGGATTTGAATGAATAAGGAAAAGAAATAATTCAAGTATCAGTGACTCTCAGGGCCTACTAAGTGTGAATGGATGGAGAAAAAGGACAGAGGACAGACATTCTGCATGTTTCAACTCATATCCTTTTATGAAGAGGGAACAGGAGTCCACAATTCATGTATGCAATTCATGTAGTGTCAAGTGTCTGGATTGGTGGTTCTTAGCCTTTGGGGATCAAATTACTTTTTCATGGGATTGCACATCAGATTCCTTGCATATCAGATAGTTACATTATAATTCAGTAGCAACAAAATAATTTTATGGTTGGTGGTCACCACAACATGAAGAACAGTATTAAAGGGTCATGGATTTAGATCCAGTTATGAACTATCTCTGGCATATCAGAAGTATGCTGTCCACTTCCAATTAATAACCCAGTAGATAACCACTACTGAACTCTCAGCCCCTGGTAACTATTGATTGACTTCCTGTCCCTCTAGATTTGTCTCTTTTAGACATTTCATATGCAAAGGATTATATATACAACCTTATGTGTCTGTCTTTTTTTGACTTAGCACAATTTTTTATTGTAGTTGTTTTTTTAGTTCATCTTATACAGTGTAGATGCAATGGCATTTAGTTCCACCTTCTTATTGAGTACTATTCTATATTATGAACCTATCAGAGTCTGTGCATTCACTCATTGATATTTTCATAATTTTTCACTGTTTTGGACGTGATTTTTATTTTTCAAAACAAAACAAAACACATTTGTTAGAGATAGTATTCTTTAATTTTTTTTAGATTTTTAAATTTTATTTTCTATGTATAGTGTATGTACGTGCACCACACATAATGCTTGGTGCCTTCAGAGGTCAGAAGAGGGCATCAGCTCCCCTGGAACTGTATTCACAAATAGATGTAAGCTGCCATGTTGGTGCTAGAAATCAAACATGGGTGTTCTGAAAGAACCAGTGCTCTAAAGCATGGAGCCATTTCTCCAGTTTTGAGATCCTGTTCTATAAGTTAAAAAATAAAACAACTGCGCATTACCTCAACTGAGAGAAAAATGGGAAAAAAATGAAAAAAGGAAAAAAAAACCACTGAAATGTCTGAGTTACACTCCACCCCCACCATTGAAAACACTACCCAGGAGATACCTGGGTATATTAACATGTTATTTGGAAATAGCACCCATGAATATGCCATGATAAGAAAAATGCAGCATTGGAAATAGAAGAGGTAAAGGCTGGGACTCCCCAGAACTTTGTTCACCTCAGAACCTTGATGTGCAACACTGTAATGTAGGGTTCAAATAGTAACCCTCCCCTAGCTCCCCAAGAGTACTGTGAGCCTTTTCAATCCTCCCATCAGATTCAACTTTTCTTTTTACCTTTTAAGTTATTTTAATGACTTTCTTTCCCTTAAGGATTAAAAGTAATAAATTAGAGCTTTAGACACATGGAATCAGTGACCAAATAAAGTTTAGTTGCTACATGAGAATAAAAATTAAAGCTAGTACCATTTATTTATGACTATGGGGGGCTTGTAGTACATTTCAAAAGAACCTAGGTCTTATTGAGGAGAAAGAACAATGTAATGAGTTATTTATAAGAATTACTTTTCAAATGGTACTGTGTCTTATAGGTATGAAATAAATAGGTTTACAAAAACTTTTCAACTGAAACTTTTTATGGTGTAAGATTGGTGAGTGATGGAATATTTACCTTAGTTTCAAATACCGGTAAATAAAAATGGAAAAATGACAATGAAAAAAAATGACAGGGGAACAGGATAGAGAGACAGCAAGATGTGGAGAGAAGGGAAGACACAGGGCAGAGAGGCTTTTCCAGGGAGCTGTTGGAATATCTATCTGTCTTCTTTTTTTAAGTCTAAGGTGGAGTCAAGCTGGGGGTCTCAATGTGGGTAAACCATCTGGATGGTTCTAAAACCATTTCACTTATTGTGAATGAGAAATTTAAAACACATAGGAAGAGAAAACCCACAGAAACAAACACCACTGAAGCATTTTCTCTGGTCCAAGCAGGCAATCAGAATTGCAGGAGGGAGGCCCCTGGAACTTGGAAGATAAAGACCTAGACAAATGTGTTGCTTGGCAGGCACTGGGCTTTGAAGGTTCTGTGGAATAACTCTCTGAAAGATTCTGTCAAGCTTCACATAATCTCAAGGAAAGGCAGAGCTGATTGGGATGGCTGAGTGCCTTGGGGAGCAACAGCACAGAAACCAACTGATGAGTGAAGTTAAGTAAGAAGTTAGAGAGACCAATATTTTGAATTAGGTTTGTATAGGAGCTCCAACAGACTAGACCAGAAGTTCAAAGTGGAGTCACTGGTCACCAAACTAGAACTAAGCTGTTATCTGACCCTGAGAAGGAAGAGTTGAGCCAGCCAGGTTTTCCCAGAAGGCTTCGGGCATGACCGTGAAGTTACCTTTGCTTTGATCCTTCCATGCTTTAATCTTCCCAAGAAGCAACCTGAACTAATCTCATACTATTTTTGTAGCTCTGTTGCCCAGCCACTGTCTATAAGAGGAAAGTGACTTCAAAATGATCCACTCCTTTCTATTCTTTTGTTTCTATCTTTTTCAGTTCTTTTCTATCTACAAAACTCACCTCCTCCTCTGCTCAGCCTCGTGGAGCATTTACTTTGTTTTATAGAAAAAGTGAACAGCATAATCCTACAATCACAAAATAGAGCCAATTGGGATCTTCAAATTGTTGTAATTTTGTCTTTTGCCAGAAGACAGGCTAAGCAAATAAGCAAAAACGAATGCTGAAGAGCCACTGAGAAAGGAAACCTGAAGCTCCCGCTGTGGGTCTACCCGCATACTGTGAAGTCTTTGCAGGAGATCAGCGCCTTGATGTGGGCAACAGAGAAGCAAAGTGAAAAGGCAAGAAAAGTAGATGGACTTACTGTCCTTGATAGGTACCAGCATACTGTGCTAGGGGCAGAAGTTAACATTTCAGGTCAGATGGGGAAGTAGTTGATGAAGATCATGCCACATGAATTTCTCAGGCAAGGGACCACAAATACAACATGCCGGTTACACAGACTTCGCTCAAGTTCTTTCTTCTCCTCCCGAATTTTAGTTAAGCAATTGCTTTCACATGCCTTCTCGAATGCAAGTAATAGGCACAAATCATTATTACAAGCCTAGAAAACTCTTCTAATAAGATCCAAAACAATTTTGGGTTCTGTCGCTATTACATGAATGTAATGTTCTCCGCAAAAGATGTTCATACAGGCCCATGGTGGGAAAACAAATACATTTTAAGTTAACACATGGTCAGGATGCCATCACCATTCCTGAAATTACTTCTCTGAAAAGCCCAGCCCTTTCCAACTTCTGAAACAACAGCAGAAAACCAACCAAACCAACAAAAACTGTGCTTCAAAGCTTTTCTCTCTTGCTGGAATCAGGTAATATGATAGAGAACCATGTGCCCCTTACAGATTCTGCAGTTCAGTATAAGTCATTCCTACAAATTTCCATAAATGAGAAGTGTAAAGTTTGCCTTAGATGTTCTAGCTCTGACGTAAGCAAAGGGGATTCCAACAATAGATAAAGATAGCCTGGGGGTTTAACTCAGCCAGGAGTGTGTTTGCCTGTCACACACAGAGTCCTGGCGTCAGTTCCCAGCACTGCATAAATGTAGCATCTGAGTGGATGTCTGTCAGCACAATGCTTGGGGGTGTGTGTGGAAATGGACCAGTCAGAAGTTCCAGGTCATTGCTAGAGTGTTTTGAAACCAGCATAGGATAAGAGTATCTATTAAAAAACATGAATGGAAAGCCTTTCTGGAGTCTGCTCTTTCCGACTGTGTACGGGTTCCCAGGCACACTGTGGCACAATTTTTGCTTAAGTAGTCTTCTGGAAGAGTTTAGAATTGGGATTCTGGCTGTGGCATCAGAAAAATGGACTCTCCAGCCCCCTGATGGCAAGGATACAGCGATTGGTGGTCTGTCATTTCTGAGTCCAGTCTACCTATGGCTACCCCAAGACAGTGGAACAGGGCAGGGATGCTCATGTAGGCACATTTTTCCAATGTGTGTGATTCCCTAGAAGGGCAGCTTGGCAAAAGACCCTCCAGTAGCCTTGCAAAAATTTTCTAGAATTGTACCTCATCTCACAGTTTTCCTACCTGTTCTTTCTTATTTCTCCCCTCTTCCTTCCTCTTGGATCTGTGCTGTGTTTTGAGGGGCTTCCAGAGCCTTCCACCTTGCCAACCCAATTTCTATGCCTAGACCAATATCAGAAAGCCCTTGTGTATCTGATGATGTTTCCACAGGGGGTCCAGATGAACAGTTCTGTCATTCATTAGCTGTGTTACCTTGGCATCTAAATCTTTACCTTTACAACTTCTAAATGCGGGGGGGGGGTGCTAACAATGTCCCTCTCACTGAATTTGTATGAATGCCCTTGAAACTAGCAACATACTTAGCACAGGCTACATAGTAGTACAACTAATGCTCTTAAGATGTCAAAGGTCAGAGTAATCCATCTAAATGAGTGAACTCATGAGACATAAAATACTTTGGGCTCAGGTATAAGCTGATATGAAATCATACCCATGTTCTTCATTATCCTGCACACAGACACCAGAAAGCAAAAGTATGGCTGTGGTCCCGATGTGGGAGGACGCACATCTTCTGAAGCTTCGTTTTTCTTTCCCCTCCTTATTTTGAAATGTCCACTTTCTTGTAAGCTGAAATGAACACCCCTACATTTCCTGTTGCTTACTTTGTCGATGCCGATATTTCGCCCTTCCGAGGCCACAGGCTTGATAGGCTTCCTTTACAAGATTTTTTTAAAAAGTAAATATTAAAGTTTGAACACAAAGAAAGGTATTTGTGATATTTCCATACATATGTATCATATTTTTTACTTAACACTTCTCACTGTTACCTTTCTTCTACCCCTGTAGGTCCCTTCCTCCTCCCTTCTGCTTTCACGAATACACACACACACACACACACACACACACACACACACACAATTTCTTTGCCTGATGTTTGGATCAGTCTTTATACTTTTAAAGTCTCATCCTCACAACACATTCTTGTTCTTTTTATCACATTCTCATCCCCTTCTTTTTCCTGTGAAATTATACTGTGGATCCAATCTGAAAACAAGAATTCAGGATCTAACTATGCACTCTCATCCAACTGTACACATGTGGGGTGTATTCTAATGGACTTGTTTTCAATTTGAAAATGACATGGTGAGGTAGCAACAAAGTGAGAACATTGCATGTCGCATGCCCAGTAAATGGCTCTGAGAGCACTGTGGAAAAAAGTACTATCCAAAAGTTCCATTCTTTTCTGCAAATGCTGAATGTTGAGAGAACTACTGAACTGGCAGCATTAGAGTGGAGATGTTCTGCCTACAACTGCAGGTAGTTCCAGAAAGTTTTCCCCGTAAGTCTGTGGTATCCTTGAAAATCACTTCGGTATTGTGTGTTTTTAAAAACATATTACGTTTATTTGTGTGTGTGTATGTCACTATGCATGTGCCAAAACAGTGTGCAAATGTTAGAGTACAACCAGAGGCAGTCAGTTGATCTTTTTCTACTATGTGAGTCTGTGAAACTGAATTCAAGTTGGCAGACTTCGCAGCAAGTGTCCATTCTAAGTATGGTTTGATTTGAAGTGTGGCCTTCAAGTTTTGGTTAATGTCAGTTGTCTGATAGATTTGTTGGATGCTCAAGTAAATGCAAAACCTGGAACCGTATCTACTAAAGCAATGTACATTTATTTATGCACAAGTCCTTCATCTTCTAGACTTTGGAGCTTTTGTAATGGGGTGGATGTTATTTATTCTTGTATCTTCTTTGACATAAGATGTGATTCTTCAAAGAAGAATGTTCAAGTTTCTATGGAATGGCCATTATAGTTCAGTGCTTTTGGTATCAGGTGAGTGCATATCCTTATCTCAATGAGAAGCACGGCTCACATGGCTAAAAGTACCCATAGAGAAGGCACCTGTGCTAATTTAGGGTGAGTTCAAAGGAACAGCCAAATAGACAGTCTGCGATAAGTCTCCTCTGCTTCGGAGAAATATTCAACATGCAAAATTGTTAGTCCTCTAACTTTAGTTCTACAAACTTCACTGAACTAATAGATTTTGTGCGATCAATTGTGGAGCACTGAGAGAGGATTGATAGTTTGTACTTTACCATGTAGACACGCATTATGAAGAAATATTACCAGGAGGCAGAGGCAGGCTGATCTCTGACACTTTTCGAGTGCTAGGCCAGCCAGGGATACAACATGAGAGCCTATCTCCAAAAAACAAAACAAAACAAAACAAAAAGGTAGTACTTTAGCCATATTTTAACAATGGGGGGGCAATTGTCTCATAAATTATTACCTTCTGTTTATCAAATATCTCCCAGAGGAAAAAAATACCTTAAATACCTTGATCCTTGTATAGTTGGCTACACTGCAGAAATCATGATGTGCGTGTTTGTCTTCTCCTAGTCTTGTCAGCACATCATTAATTTGCTATTAGACTCTCTGCTATACAAAGATGAGGCTGCAGAACAACATGCTTTTTCTTCTCCTGTGTGATCTCATGAGACCACAAATTACTATGTATGGTAACGAGTGGCTAGGACTTGGCAGATATAATATTTCTGTTGTTTTCACAGTTTCCATCAAGATGCTGTCAGTCCCTAACAGCGTTATAAACAGATGGCTAATTGTTATAGTGCTACATATTGCTAATGCAGAGACTTGCCTACTTCTTGGTGACATATGGTTTAAAAACAATCATAGGGTGTTTGCAAGGATAGTGCCAAGCAAATATTAGGTCCTAACAAGTGGGAGGACACTCAGAGTTGCATCTTGTGCTTATACTATATATCACTTATAGATGGAAATTTGATTTCCTAAAAGATAAGGTTAAGATAGAACTCTGAGTATTGGTTCTCCATGGCTGTGGTATCAAATGATCATAAACTGGGTGACTTACAACAATTCAACAAGAGAAATGTGTTCTTTCATAGTTCTTGAGGCTAAAAATCCAAGGTCAAAGTTTCAGTAGAGACATTCTCTCTCTCTCTCTCTCTCTCTCTCTCTCTCTCTCTCTCTCTCTCTCTCTCTCTCTCTCTCTCTCAGACTACAGGAGCAAATATTCCATTATGTCTTTCTGGATTCACCAGCAAGAAATCCTCAGTGCTCCTTGGCTTGTATATGTCTGTCTTAAGTCTGTCACGTGACCCTCTCCTTATATGTCTAATTACCTTCTTCTAATGAGAACACACTCATTGGATTACACCCACCCTATTTGGTATGGCCCCCTGCTAACTTAATTAAATCTATAATTTTAAAATAAGGTAACATTTACAGGTTCTACTAGTGATGAATTCAATACATATTTTGTGGGAGGGTGGAAGTTACAATTCAACACATACAACTGGAAACTTGTGAAAATATTTCAGTAACATTTAATTTTCTTCTTAGTGGAGCTGTTCCACTCTAAGAAAACACAGGGAAACCCCTGTGTTCACATTGAAAGTATTTTTATTTCAGTTAATGTCCACTCTGTGTCCTTGAACACAACACCTAACTTAGGTCAACATACTTGTTTCCAAAACAGGTGTGCCATCAACTTTTTTTAAAATGTAATTTATTTATTTTTATATTAATCACAGGTTAGGTACTTTGTATCCCAGTCATAGCCCCCTCCCTCATTCCCTCCCACTCTCTCCATCCCTCCCTCATCTCCTCCATGCCCTCCTACAAGTCCACTGATGGGGGGGGGGACCTCCTCCCCTTCCATCTGACCCTAGCTTATCTTGTCTCTTCAGGGCTGGCTGTAATGTCCTCTTCTGGGATCTAGCTAGGCTGTTCCTCCCAGGTGTGTGTGTGGGAGGGTCGAAGAGCCAGCCATTGAGTTCATGACAGAAATAGTCCCTGTTCCCCTTACTAGGGTACCCAGTTGGATACTGAGCTACCATGGGCCACATATTTATTATTTTTCCTATTTATTTATTAAATGTATTTTAAAATTTATTACAATTTATTCACTTTGTATCTCAGCTATAGCTCCCTCCATCATTCCCTCCCAATCCTGCCTTTCCTCCCTCTTCTCCTCCCATGCCTCTTCCCCAGTCCACTGATAAGGGAGGCCCTTCTCCCCTTCTATCTGATCCTAACCTGTCAGGTTTCAACAGGACTGACTGCATTATCTTCCTCTGTGGCCTGGTAAGGCTGTCTTCCCTTCAGGGGGAGGTGATCAAAGAGCCAGCCACTGAGTTCATGTCAGAGATGGCTCCTGTTCCCCTTACTAGGGAAACCCACTTGGAGGCTGGGCTGCCGTGGGCTATGTCTGTGCAGGGGTTCTAGGTTATCCCCATGCATGGTCATTGGTTGGAGTATCAGTCTCAGAAAAGACCCTGGGCTTTTCAGAGGTCTTAAAAAAGACCTCTGAGCTCCTTGTGGAGCTCCTATCTGCTCCAGGTCTTTATATCTCCCCCTTATTTTGTAATATTCCCTGCACTCTGTCCAAAGTTTGTATATGAGTCTTAGCATCTGTTTTGATAACCTGATGGGTTATCAGAGGCCCTCTGTGACAGGCTCCTGTCCTGTTCCCTGTTTTCTCCCTCTTCTAATGTCTATCCCATTTGCCTTTCTGAATGAGGATTGAACATCTTGCCCAGGGTCCTCCTCCTTGCTTAGCTTCTTTAGGTGTAGAGATTTTAGTATGTTTATCCTATATTATATGTCAAATATCCACTTATAAGTGAGTGTATGTCATGTGTAACTTTCTGTTTTGAGATACCTCACTCAGAATGTTCTTTTCTAGTTCCATCCATTTGCCTGCAATTTTCATGATTTCCTTGTTTTTAATTGCTGAGTAGTATTCCGTTGTGTAAATGTACCACAATTTCTGTATCCACTGCTCAGTTGAAGAACATCTTTGTCATTTCCAGATTCTAGCTATTACGAGTAAAGTGCAGTCAACTTTTAAAAATAATAAACTGTGTATCCCAATACTAAAAATTCTTAGTATACAGTCTCTGATGAAAATCAACCTGTCCGCGTTCTTGCTTGATTTATTTTTCTTAAATACGAATGGGATTCCTGATAAGTAGATGGAAATCACTGTTGCTGGAGTGTAATTTACATTGGGGATGCAGCCCTGTATCAAAGATGTGCTGATCCTCTGGTGCTCTGTCTAGGTTTACTGTATTGCAGTTTTATTGTTTTGTGTGACAGCCCTTTTTTGAACTTTGGCTTCTCAATGGTAAATGGCTTTGCTTCCTACAGACAAACACTCTATACTTTTGGGACACTGGCTCTCAATAACACACATCAGATGAAGTAAGAAATCAGCCTCTCGGTAACAAGTCCTTGGTTATTTATTGTCTTGTAAATTATTGTGCAACATTACAAAATGAACTCTACTCATCCTAGCTTTAATAGGTGCCTGATTCAACTTGATAATAATGGTTGAGGTTTCATGTTTACACTAAAGAAACATGATGAAGTATCTTAAATTTAGGTGCATAATATTTGGAACATTTTGCCAAAAAATGATTAAGTTGTTATTTAGATAGTCAAGAAATTAAGCAGAGGACTGGAAATACATTTTAAAGATAGAATTGATAAGATCATAACACAGTAACATTAACAAACATACTACATAGTGACAATTGTTATAATTCTAATTGTCAAAAGAGTAATTTCTCATATATCAAGTCAAAAGCACTTGAAATGTCTTTCTTTATATGTACATGATTTTGAATTTTACACTTAGAGCAAATTACCCAAGATACTAACATATGCTAAGCTATTCAGAAAGAGCTCCTCCAAGGATGCACCAAGCATCCAGACAACAGAGCCTATGGGGACAATCCCCATTCAAACCACTGCAATGTCTCTGACTTCACTTGATTTTATCATGAAGAATTTCTCCAGGAAACCTCTAATAAAACTTTCATTCTTTTTCGTGGGAAGCTTGGTATATACCCAACAAACCTAGAGATTTTAAATGAAGCTCTGGATTTTCCAATAGAACTGAAAAATATTTTCTAAAATAAGAAAAACTACAATTTTCCCTGGCTTTATACCTGACAGAATTTAATTTGTGGTTAAGTTTTTAAACACAGAAATACTTCCACTTGTTGATCACCTAAGAATAAATTAAACTACAAACTCTCACCCAACTTGGTTTACATTAAATAAACCACTTTTGGAGAAAACTCTCTGTGATACAATCAAGACATTTCTATAAGTACCACAAAAGCTTTGGTCATATTTGTGAGAAATATTAAGCAAAACTGCAGGTACCATCTTGGCTGCTCCCACCTTGGAACTTATGCAGGGTGCATTTGTTACATTTGTAAGTTTGGGGGAGAATGTTTCAGCTATTTTCCCACCTAGTTTCATTCTTTAGATTTTTCATGGGAAGGGTAAATACACAGTTAGAAAAATAGCAAGAGTTATAATGCACACAGGTTTGAGGCTTGGCTGAACTATTTTCAGGTCCCCTATAGTAACTATAATGCTCATGTCAATAGCCTAGTTTGAGCCCGGAGTCTTTGCTTTTTTTTTTAAAGACTGCAGAAAGCTGGAAAGGGCCACACAAAGTCCACAGCATGGATGGACAAGGGGCTGTGGATGGGGTGTGAGAGCAACAAGGAGGGCCACATAAACAGCTAAGCAATATATAGCTGTGCGTTGACTTAACATAGAGAAGACCTTATCCCAATGGTTCATGGCCCTCCTTGAACTCTATACTTGTATAGCAGCATCCTGAATTTTTGCAGAGAAAGCCATTTTGTGGGTTTAAGAGGGATTATGCAAGAAATTAAGACTAGTCTGCAGGGCAGAGCCTTTCAGGGACCCTCTGTGGCAGGCTCCTGACTTGTTCCCTATTTTCTCCTTCTTCTGATGTCCATCCTCTTTGCCTTTCTGGATAGGGATTGAACATTTTAGCAAGAGTCCTCCCTCTTGATTAGCTTCTTTAGGTGTACAGATTTTAGTAGCTTTATTTTATATTATATGTCTATATGAGTGAGTGTATACCGTGTGTGTCTTTCTGCTTCTGGGATAGCTCACTCAGGAAGATCTTTTCCAGTTCCCACCGTTTACCTGCAAATATCATGATATCCTTGTTTTTTATTGCTGAGTAATATTCCATTGTGTAGATGTACCACAATTTCTGTATCCATTCCTCAATTGAGGGGCATCTGGGTTGTTTCCAGCTTCTGGCTATTACAAATATAGCTGCTACAAACATGGTTGAGCTAATGTCCTTATTGTGTATTTGAGCCTCTTTTGGATATATGCCTAGGCGTGGTATAGCTGGATTTTGAGGAAGCACTATTCCTAGTTTTCTGAGGAAGTGTCAGATTGTTTTCTAGAGTGGCTGTACAAGCTTACATTCCCACCCATAGTGGAGGAGAGTTCCCCTTTCTCCACAGTCTCTCTAGCACGTGTTGTCACTTGAGTTTTTGATCTTTGCCATTCTGATGGGTGTATGGTGAAATCTCAGGGTCATTTTGATTTGCATTTCCATGATGACTAATTACATTGATCATTTCTCTGCAGATTATCAAAGCAGATGCTGAAACTTATGGGCAACCTTTAGGCAGAGTGCAGGGAATCTTATGAAAGAAGTGGGAATAGTAAGATCTGGAGAGGACAGGAACTCCACAAGGAGAGCAATAGAACCAAAAAATCTGAGCACAGGGGTCTTTCCTGAGACTGATACTCCAACTACCATGCATGGAGATAACCTAGGACCCCTGCACAGATGTAGCCCATGGCAGTTCAGTATCCAAGTGGGTTTCATAGTAATGGGAACAGGGACAAGTCTCTGATATGACTTGATTGTCCTGCTCTTTGATCACCTCCCCCTGAGGGGGGAGCAGCCTTACCAGGCCACAGAGGAAGACAATGTAGCCACTCCTGATGAGACCTGATAGACTAGGATCAGAAGGAAGGAAAGGAAGACCTCCCCTATCAGTGGACTTGGGGAGGGGCGTGCCTGTAGAAGGGGGAGGAAGGGAATGATTGGGAGGGGAGGTGGGAGGGAGCTATGGGGGGATACAAAGTGAATAAATTATAATTAATAAAGAATTAAAAAATAAATTAAGATGGAAATTTAAAAAAATATGGCTATAGTAAGGGTCTATGACATAGAAGAAAACCTCTTGCAATATGAAGCATGCAATGGTAATAAAAAAAAGAAATCAAGACTAGATAAGCATCTCACTGTAGAGTCTACATGGAAGAGGTGAGACCTTTTAGAAAAGGCAGATGTTCATATGGAAATGGGTGCGGCTCCATTAGAAATCAAAGAACAAACTTTTTATGCTGCTGCTACTAGCCTGATAAGTAAAATATTTTTGGAGGTCTGGGTACTGCAGATATTTCACTTCTATACTGTTTCTTATGCAAGGTTAAGGGATGAGTACAAAGAATTCATGTTGTGCTGGCATAGGAAAATGGATGGTAAAAGGGGATTTTTATACTTCCATTTTTAGGGTTAATATTAGTCAAACCTAGAGGAATAAAAGCTTCACAAAAGGCAGGGTTTGGAGGGAAAACATCATGCTAAGATGACACTCAGCTTTAAAAGCCTAGATTTTAGAAGAAGCAGCCACCTGGCGACACAAGTAACCTCTTGCTGGGCAATTTCTTCCACTTAACTTCACTGTGTAAGTCATGTGAGGACACACACTGGTCTAGGCCAGTCAGCCTCCTGGGAAGCTGAAACCTTGAAGATTTCTCTCTCTATGGACAGTTCATTTTTACTTTCCCTAGAGAGTTGAACCCCACCGTGGCTTTTACGAGCCACACAGTCTGAGTCATTCTCCAATGGTCGTGTCTAACAGAAATGTGATGGGAGCCACATTTACAATTTAAAATTCTAGTGGTTATAGGAGTAGCTAACAAGAAAAAGATGGATTAAAACATTTCAAATTCAATACTTTATTGAGCCCCATATATTTAAGATAGTTTATTCCAACCTACAAACAATTCTTTTTTTTTTTAAGCATTTTTT
>CM053763.1:794478-805976 GCA_028658305.1 Pachyuromys duprasi
GAAAAAAATCTAGCCAAGCTCACAAACAGTATAACATGCTCAGTTCAAAGTTTGGTTCATGGGGCTTCAAATTGCTATTCCTGTACAAAGATGTGGACATGTGCATTGTTCCTAGTGACAGGTAAATTGGTGGGAAACGAACATGATAGTTGGTAGAAAGGCAATTCAGATACCTTGATTTATGGACTGTAACAACTTGGTGTGATGATAAGGGAAATTAAGGGAACTAGTCTTTCCAGTCTCCCTTTGAAACATCTGTCAGATGCTCATCTTCTCCATGACTCCTGTCTTCATGCTGACCTCCACTTTCTGTTCACCTGTATAGTAATAATAATCATTATCTTCACTGATTATCTTATCTGTGGCCTTCAGCTCACCTTTCCTCCTCCTCTATGTGGCTGACAACATGGATCCCATGCCCTCAGTGTCCATTTTGTAATCTGCAAATTAGAAGGCTGGAATGAGAAATATAATGTAGAAAAAAAGTGCATGCATGGGGACAGGCTGTAGATATGCAAGGTCTGGGACACAGCGGGCTTGTAATATCCTCTAGAAGTTCATCAATGAATGTTTCAGGCAGCTGTGACATCTGGTAGAGGTTTCCGCTAAAATCTTTGGGGGCAGAGCATGGGCTAATACCCTGACAGCCAATGAGGAAGCAAAGAGGTCATCAATGGCCTTCCTGGTTTACTTTGGTTACTGTAGCATTCTCCCCTATTAGCAATGGGTAATATCCCTTAAGTCTCCTCTTTGTAAAATCTAGAGCAGATTGCATTCCTTCCAGTGACCCAGCTTGTGTCCTGACAGAAATCTGTCCTTGTACCTGAAGTCCAACACAGTTTCAAGTTTGGAGAGATTAAGTGACTTGCTCACCTGGCTTAATTATTGATCCCAGCTGAGTGTCCTGATCTCCTAATCAGCATGTAATTACCACTCTCTAGATATACCATCTCCTCTCTGGACTTGTATCCTAATATTCTTGCATTATATTAATGATTCCAGTAATTGTAATTATCTTATAAAATGTAATAAACAACATAAGTATCACTTGGTAAACTGATTCAGTGCATCTTGTATCTCCTGAAAATTTTATAGTTTTTGAAAGAATTCATTGAGAACTGCTCATTCATAAAAGTTTATTATTAATCATATATATAAGATAAAATATAAGCAAAATAAATTGGTTAAGATATTTTTTGAGGCTTCTTATTATTTAAAGTTTGATTCTTTGAATTACCCTTTAACTCAGTCATTGATGTTCTTTTTTTTCATCTCTGGCTGTATAAAGTAATGTATGTTGACAATCAACAGCTATAGTTCTCATTACTTTATACACCTCTTTACAGATAAAACTTAAATACAAGCTTTCATGTCACTAATTGATAAGAGGGTGACATTTCTTACACAGATCTATGTGCAACTGACATGCTGGGTTCTTGAACTATTTGCCAATAGTGAAGGATATCTCTTTTTTTCCTCCAATATGTTAGATGTGTGATTGACTATTTTACCTGCTGTTTTAAAGTAGCTCCTTCCTGGGCAAAATAAGAAGAGTCTGTTATCATTCCTGTGATTTTCTTGCTGATGCTAGCATATTGTATACAGGTTGTGATTCTCAATATGCAAAAGGGCGTCACCATCACAGTTGCCTTGGAGATGAAAGCGGCTCTGAGATGTCAGTAAGTCTAAGAGGTATCCCAATTTCAGAATTATTACAACATGATAAAAGAACAGGCCAAATTTGTTAAAACCTATAATTTGGTACTTTGGTAGGACTCTATGTCGGTATTATATGCGAGACAAGTTCTCTGTCATTGGGCTCTATACCCAGGTCAGGACTGTATGTATTTTAAAACGTGGCTTGCGGCATATGTAATGTCTTTAGTGTTCTAGTATAGATATTTCCTTAAACTGAACTTATGACTTGTGAATTCATAATGTTAGATTGAAGTGTTTAGTTTGCTACTGATATTTAAGAGTTAAACTTATGCATAATACACGTAGTTTAGTCTATCCTTGCTCTCATCAAGCACTTGTCTTCATATCACAGGCAGAGTTGGGTCTAGAGAGATGACATATTCACCTGCTTAGGAGGAATTAATTCTCCTTTTCTGAAGACTTCAAGATTTCTGTGATATTTATGTATGAGGTGCCAGGTTTTGGTAATAAAATTAGTGAAAAAATATACTTTTCAGCTTTGGGGGAAAAGGGCACAGAAAATAATTTACTTAAGGGAATATACTCTCTATTTCTTCTGTGTTTTGTTTTCTAAAACCAGCTTTTTCATAACTGGTACCTGTTCTCTGAACATTTGGCTGAGGAGAAAACACAGCCTCGCAGCCAACAGGAACTTGCTAATATGAGATAATGTTGTAGGAAAGGAAATAACATAGAAAGAGCGTGGCACCTGGCAGATGTGTTTCCATCTGTTGCTTAAACTTAGTTTTTCTTCCTTCCAACCAATTACATGGTCTGTCCAGGGCCTGGCGAATAGTAGGCTATCAGTTAATGTTGTCTCCTGTTTCTTGCTCTCACTCTGAGGTTGAAATTATTTCTCTTTTACTGCTTGCTCACAGTTCTGAAGCTGGGTGTATGGACTGGAGGTTTGTGTTGCTACCAATTCCATATGTGGAGATTATTAGGATGCTACAAAGCTTATGAAAGAGACTTCGGAGTCCTCTCTGCCGTGTGAGGACATAATTTGTAGGTTTGCAAATCTATAGAACAGAAAACTGTTCTTCATTAGGGAATCTGCCAGCACCTTAATCTCTTACTTCTCGGCTTCTAGAACTGGGGCAACATAATTCTGCTATCTATAAACCACTTAGTTTATGGGGTTCTTGTTGTTGTTGTCGTCACTGGTTTTGTTTTTCTCTGTGTAGCCTTGGTTTCTCTGGACTCACTTTGTAGACCAGGCTGGCCCGGGACTCACAGAGATCCACCTGCCTCTGCCTCCCTTAGTGCTTGGATTAAAGACATATCCTACCAAGCCCAGTTGGTTCTTTTCTATTTTTTTTTTCAGTCTGAGCAGACAAAAATGGTGGGGTTCCAGGTCTGCCATAGTCTTAACTTTACGTATTTCCTCATGTAATATCTATTGGATAGGGAAGTGAATCTGGACTAGAATGAGTACCTAGGACCCCAAGGGTGCTGTGAATTTCTGCTTCTGGATCAGTATGACTTCAGTATGATGTGAGAGTTCCTAGAGACAGGGGCTAGATGTGAGATATCTACACTGATTCTGTGTGGTTCACCACAGTCCTGTGTATAGTTCTGGTGACCCTCTCCTTCCCTGGGAATAATGATGAGACTTTCCCAGCTGCTTGTCCTGTAAGTACTGGAGGTAGGTGTTCCGGAGTGTACTATAATCATCATAGATTGCTTTTAACTATGTGCAAAGGTCCGCAGAGTTACTGAAAACAGCCATTTATGCCTCATTTGTTAATCCTGGGAGTCATGGTGTGGCCATGTTGTCTGTAGTTCTCTCCAGTAATAACAGTTGAGCCCTGTTTCTATTTCTCCTCTCTAGAGTCCTATGACTTTGATCAATTTACTTAATTAACACTTTTGGTTTCACCATTTGTATCATGGGACAATGATCTGTCTCTATGGAAGTTCATGAGGATGGAAAGAGATACGTATGTGAGGTTCCTGACACACAGTACACATTAAATAAAAAGAGCCACAATTAATACTGACAGACATGACATTTTAAGAGTTCTAATTCTGCATCATTAGCTCATCTGTCTTATTGACACCTAATCAGGAGTTCTTCTAAAGTGTGAGTCCTTATTTATGATCCAGTAATTCAGTTGTCTACTTCAGTTCATTTTCTTTAACCAAACTGAAACTCGCTCCCGTGGCATGATTGATTTTGCCAGAGTGAGTCTGCATCTCCCACATAGGACCTCCATCTGCTGCTCAACTCCATCTGTTCTTGCCTCCAGCTGATTCAATTTCATAACCAGTTGGTAAAGAGCCATCTGAAAAAAAATACTCCATCACATACTGATGTCCTGAAGAAACCTCGAGAAATATTCAGCATAAAGATGTCAGTCATTTGGACATACTAAAGCCTCAGCAAATTATTTCAAGAGAACTGGGGAAGGAACATGCCATATGGTTGTGCTACTGTGTGAATTACATCATACTGAGGTCATGTGACAGTAAAACCCTGTGTCTAATGGAGTGCTGAGCACAGAACTGACGCTAAGAGGCAGTGGCCTGGGAGGCTCGAGTGCTCCAATAATGCTTCCATTCATTTTGTTGGGCACACTTATTATTTTTACCTAAAAAATTACGATGGTTTGGATGACTAGAGAGGCTGGGACATTCAACATTTTAATTACACTTTCACGAAGTATGCTCTGGATGGCATTCATAGGAACTGGTGCACTTATGGGGAGTGGCTGCCATTCTGTGTGGTGTAGCCCAGAGTCACAGTTGCGGCACCACCCCGCATGGTTTGCCTGTTGCTTATTACCTGCCAGATGTGAGATGCACTTTGCCTTACCGACCTCATGTATTTTATCAAATTAAGATACCATTTATTGCAAGATGCCTCATCATGTTATTTGGCAGTTCCTACTTTATTGATGAGGCAATTAAGAAGACTTTAAATGCAGTTCCCAAGCCCTGCCCAGCCAGCAAACAAGGTAGCTTTCACTTAACATCTGTTATTATAATTTTTTCTGTTCCCTGAAAGCCGTATTAAATTTTGGCTTTAATACTCTAGCCCTTTAGTGACTGTAATTCTACATGAAGTGAATTAAAGCTGTAGGATGAATTGTACACTTTACTAGTTACATTTCTCATTGCTGTGAAGCAACTTAAGTAGGGGAGTGTTTATCCTGGCTTACAGTTCCAAGGAATGCAGTTCACTAGAATGGTGGTTACACTGCATCTGCAGTCAAGAAGCATGGAGAGATCAGGGATAGGGCATGTAGGAGATCCATAAAGCCTCAAGGCACACTCCTGGTGGTCTGCCTCCTGCAGTGAGGCCCACAACCTTTCCAAACAACACCACCATCTGGGGACCAAGGGTTCAAACACACAAGCTTATGAGGAGCTTTTCGCATTTAACTTCACATCTAAATCATAGCATGTTTTCTTAGCGCTGTCCTAAGAAAACATAATTTAATATCTTAAATAAGTACCTTAGCTTCACCCACCCATTCTTCTTTCACTCACCCCTTTATTGTCTCTCAGTTTTCCTTCTTCATTCAATGTTGATCTAAGCCAATTACCTTTTCCCTCCTCTGGTATAGGTCACTTCTCACATCAAAACCGTAAGAGTCAGGAGAGGGTTCTCTTTCTTTTCTTCTCTCATTCCCTTACTCCTTTCTCCCTCCCTCCTTCTCTCTCCCTACTTGCTTCCCTCCTTTTGTTCCTTCTTCCCTCCTTTCTCCTCCTGTGAACTCTCTTATTCCCTTGTCTCTTCATCCTGTTTTTATTTCCATTTTTGTTCCTCATCCTCCTTGGTTAAAAAGTTTATATATGCTAATTTATATTAGCCATAATATAAATTATCAGTCAGATCTCTAATTAAATATTAGAAAAGAGACAACAAATGGCTAGTTTAGAGTCATCAAGTTAGAATCTGCTATGTCTATGGATCATGTACATAGCACCTATTATGTATTTTTAGTTTTAACTTTCCTGGCCTATATTAGACTTTTAATAAGTGGAAACAGTGATTGCAATCAACCAATTAAGCTGCATGGAATGCTTAAGTTACAATAATATTAACTAGGGCATGGAACTCTGGAATCGTCTTACTAAAGAACCAGAATTATCATCTCTTAGTTCTGGAAGAAGATAGGATTATGGAATTACAAAGTTCATATCACTATAGAATTAGAATTTCTTCTTTATTTTTGTTTCAAAGATCAAGAAAATTATCCAATTAATTCTGTCATATTTCTATTAAGATATTTCTTAATTTTCTTGTTGTTAGTATTTCTCTAAATCTTCATGTTCTGGGCTATTGTGGAACACGTTCCAGTCAGTAAACCTTTGTTGGCCCCAGGCTTTTTTTTAAATGCATTTCTACTATTCCTCTACAAAAACCACAATGGATGTCAAAATGGCCAGCACAATGTTCCTTCAAAACATTTTAAAATATATACGTGTATGTCTGTGTATGTTTATATCAGATATATGTGGGTACTTCAGGAGGCCAGTAGAGGCCATCAAATCCCCTGGAGCTGGACTTACAGGTGCTTGTGAGCTGTGTGATGGGGGTACTTGGAACTGAACTTAAGTCCTCTAGATGATCAGCAAGTACCCATCTCTCCAGCCCTAACCTCTCCGAGCCCTACCTTCAGAACTCTCACCAGTGTGAGCGTTCTAGAACACTCGCCACACTCTCAGAGCAGTCTTACTTTTCCCAGTAGTTTAGGGTCTAAATACCTTCTGATCTGCATATCTTCCACTGGCTTATAAACAAAGTATAAAGTACATCATGCCAGTGTTTGCACTTCATGTGTATTTTCAATCACATCTTTTGCCCCACCCCAATGTTCTAGTTTTCTATAACATCCATTTTAAATTTTAAGATAAATTTAAAGCACAGTATTATTCTGTTATGGAGTTCACTTTTTGATTAATGATAATCCTTATTTCTACATAAAAAACACATTATTGAAATACTGATTTAGTATCAATTGAATAATGTGTTCACAGCATTACTTAAAACTTAAGGTTTACTTAACTACGGAATATTAGGAATTAAAGTGCCTGATGCAATTACAATATCAAATAACTCACCTCTTGCTAGAGCGGAAGGACTTGTCTGAGTATTGTGTCAATATTCCATTAACAACCAGCACAACACTACTGAAAACACTCATTGGGGCCCCGCTCAGGGAACCTATAACTGCATAATCTCACAGAGACAGACACAAATACACTGGTTCCTCCTTCAATTTTCCTTTATGCATGGAGCATATGAAATTGAGGCAAGAATTATTTTTGTTTCAAAGAAGAAGAGTAAAAATAATATAACGTATTGGTAATTTAATTCTTAAAAAATAAAAACCAGGTTAAGTATTAGTTATGTAAAATATCTTATTCATTTATTTCTCTTGCTTGCTATCAATATAAAGTCCAAATTTAAGGAGAAAAAAAGAAAACAATTAAGGTGTTTTTTTTTATTGATATGTTTTAAAACAACTCTTCCAAACACATTTAGGTCACCTTTTATCTGTCAGTTGGGAGTGTCAGCAATATTTAGAAAGGATGAGGATGTGGTAATGTTGAGACGGTGCTTCCCTCTGTTATAGTGGAGTCTAGCATTACATGCTCTCTCTCCATCTGCCCCTCTGAACGGGACACCATCGACAATAACTGTCACTCTCCAGGCAAGGATACTACAGGGTAATCAAGCATTTCTGATTGGGGTTGATGTCCACTCAATAAAAAGAAATTCATGTTTGGTACCATGAAAACAGTCAAAAGTCTGTGGCTGGGGAAGTCTTAGGCCCATGCTGAAAAGCTACTGCTGTTGTTTTTCTGAATGTATAACAATGTCAAAATGCAACCACATATAGATAGATAGATAGATAGATAGATAGACAGACAGATAGATGTGTGTGTGTGTGTGTGTATGAGTGTGTACTTAAGCTATTCTAAAACCTTTTTTAAAAAGAGAAAACGTATTCTGACTGGAAGCACAGCTGAAGTTCAAAGAAAACAGTAGTCCAACGGAGATCAAAAGAAACTCTCTATGGGATTTCATTGGTGACATCCAGATACTATTTTATCCCTTTTATGAGATTTAATGATGGGTATAGGGGCTACATTGTCTCATTTGTCTGATAAGTGGGGCTGAAAACAGTGAGAAAATTGGAGTGTCTTGAATCCCTCTACCCTCACCCATACTCACAAGCACATCATCATGGGCTTGAGTGTGTTATCAGAGCTCAGAAGATGTTTAGAGCTTCTACATTACAGCTGAGCTAAAGAATTGGGTAACTGGGTCCCTATCATGCAGAGATGGACCCATCTTTACTACTGGAAGATAATGATAAAAAACAAATTTTACATTCTGTGATAGTTTAATCTGAAACATAGGCTTAAAAACTCTAAGACTTTGAAAGGCATTATTTCTGTGTATGTAATAAAAGAAAGACGACACAGTTAAATTGCCAAGGGGTTTAGCAAGCTCCTCAAAGGGAATTCCTGCTAAATGAAATCTTGAGACATGAAACGCACAGTGTTGGCACACAGGCTCTCTGGGTACTGAATGAAAGGCTTGCTGGTTTATGTAGATAAGGCATCTGCACACACCTTCTGAATGCCTTCATCTTACTGGGACAAACGGGCAAGCCTCTCTCCTGCCAGCAAACCGGTGAAATGTCTTTCTTCCATTGAGTGCTTGCTGAAGCTTTCTTTTTCCTTTTAAATATGACAATTGCTGGATTTTACAGATTAATACACAAATACTGAAATAAGTGCAAGAAAACTTTCCTACTCCTCCCTGTTGTGAGGGAGTTTTTGGTCATGCCAGTATTTTCTTTGTTTTAAGCCATTCACCTACGTGCACACTCAATGGTTTCAATGATTTTTCTGCCCTTGCTTGCAAGTAATTGGTATTGATTCTGCAGGTTACTTCTAATGTGTTTAGTTCCTGAAAGAAATTTAACTGTACCTCATTCATGCTCTAGTTCTCTGAAGAAAATAATATTTATAACCAGAATAAATAGCATTGTTATTCAGATTTCTTAGGCAAAAATCAGGGTTGTTGGATTTCTCTGGGGTGTGGACGTTTCCTAAATGGGGGTTTGGGGCTATATGTTTAGGTACTTCATTACTTCAGTTCAATGTGCTGATATATGAAGTGTGGTGGTTAGTGGTTAATACTCTTTATTCCATAGGGGTAAACAGCTTAGGCATCTCATTTAGGAACAAGGCCCCAGGGAACGCTGGGGAATAAGTCTCCCTCTTAAATCAGCACACTCAACTGGCTCTGTCATTAACAACATTGGCACTAATAGCTTTCAGCAGTGGGGAGCCTGTTGGCGATGACTGGGCTTCCCGCCACTGTGGCTGTAGAGGAGCTGAAGCCTCCAACACAGAGGCAAAGAACCCGGGAAGGGAAGAGAGGCAAAAGGAAATGAATGATGCCAGGGGAAAAAAGAGGCCCAACTGCCATATGTCTATATCTCTCTCTATATCTCCTATTAATAATCACTGTATATGGGCATTTATACACGCAAAATATATGTCCTAAAGATAATTATTAATATTGAACTTTGAAGCATTTACATAGTTTCCTGTTAGTGAAGGAGCATAAATAAATCAGGTTTCTTGTAGCAGTATCCATCAGTTACGCACAGTTAATAAAACTGTTAAGTAGGGTGGATATCAAAGCAGTAGGCACTGTCATTGCATCTGCTTAGTGCAAAACCATTTGGTACAGTGGTTAAATGCACAGCACAACACATCAAAAATATATATAGTAAACACATAAAACTTTTCAGTGGGAGCAAGTTGGGGTCCAGTTTAAAGCAGCGTCTCTCAGGGTTCTGTCAAAGAATTTTTGTCACTGAGACCAAAAGCCCACGTTTCTTATAAGCGCATATATATACATATATATATATATATTCCTGTATTAATATTGCTTTTACAATACTCTTGAGAAAGCTGTTTGTTTTTCTTCTGTTTCTTTTTCATTCTTTCTCTTTGACTCTATCACACACACTGTGTGTGTGTGTACGTGTGTATACATGTGAATTGTTCACATGCACTGTGGGGAGAAGAGTTCACGTTGCAGTGAGTGCTTCAGTCTAACCTTTTGGGTCAGTCACTGTCTAGGAACTACAGGCCACAGAAGACATTATAAAAATGAAAGAAAGCAAGGGATAAAATCTTTGTTTATTGGCAGGCAAAATATATTTTTCTTCAGACAATACAATGAAGGGACTGAAAACCCCTCCCTAAAAGTTAATTAGATTTAATAGGATTAAAATCTTTCTTCCTTTTTAATTTTTTATTATTATAATTTATTCAATTAGTATTCGGGCTGTATCTCCCTGCCTCATCTCCACCCTCCCTTCCTCTTCTCCCCCTATGCCCTTCTCCCAGTCCACTGATAGGGGAGGTCCTCCTCCCATTCCATCTGACACAAGCCTATCAGGTCCCATCAGGACTGGTTGCATTGTCTTCCTCTGTGGCCTGGCAATGCTGAACCCCTCAGGGGCCCTTAAAATACAGCATTAAGAGATTACAGACATATCAACAGCAACTGCCAATCAAATACATGTAAGCATCAAAAGATATTGATTTACAATTGTCTATAGTGATGCCACTTTGAAGGAATTTGTGCTGGATCTCATATTTGAGCGGAAGATTTGGGTTAAAGTTCTTATACAGATCAGCAACAAATACATTTTAAAAAGATAAGTGACTTTAATAGACATTAAAAAAAAAGATTGATCAGTAACAGTCACCAAATACACTACAAGCAATTAGCACAGATAGTTATCCTAGAAATCCAAGTTAACACACAGACTGGTACACAGCCACTTAAGTGGATAGAATTGAAATTTATCTTAAGCCACACCAAATATTGATGGGGTGGGGAGCTAACTGGAACCCCATTGCTTTGCAGGATATGGAAATAGGCAAAACCTCTTTGAAAAAGTCCTTCTTATTTTACTCCTGAGTAAAAAATGTAAAGTTAGTGAAAATTTAACCGTATGACCAGATAATGCCACTTCTTGGCGGAACTTTAAAATAAAGTTGGTCTACAGAAATAGTTTGAGAAACTGTTCATGGCAGTTTTAGTTTTAAAAATCAAGAGACATCTAAAATTCTATAAACTGGAAAACAGAACTCCTTAAATAAGGGCTATACATTTAGTGGAACCCACCTAAGAACAAGGGCAAGAGTCAGAGATATTCATAGAGCAGAAAGACCGTCTTTAGAAATATTTTATGAATTATCATGAAATTCTCAAACAGGTAAAACTAGTCCAATCAGATCAATCATTTTCTCTGATTGCGAGGCAGGGATAGAGTAGGGACGGGTCTCAGGGAACTCTCTGGGTTGACAGGAGTGTTCTATCACCGTGGCAGAGGACTGGACTACACAGATGTATTTCTGTCAGGACTTGCCTAACCACATGCTTATGGGTGGAATCTTACATAAATATCACATTTCACTAGATTTTTATTTAATTATTTTTATTTTTATTAATTAAAGTTTATTCACTTTGTATCCCCTCTGTACTTCCCTTCCTCCTCCCCTCCCAACCCCACCCTCCCTTTTTCCCACCCATGTCCCTCTCCCAGTCCACTAATGAGGGAGGTCCTCCTCCCCTTCCCTCTGATCCTGGTCTATCAGGTCTCATTAGGAGTGGCTGCATTGTTTTCTTCTGAGGCCTGGTAAGGCTACTCCCTGCTAAGGGAGAGGTGATCAAAGAGCAGGCCAGTTTCTGTCAGAGACAGTCCCTGTCCCCATTACTATGGAGGTATCTTGGATATTGAACTGCCATA
>CM053763.1:815255-854053 GCA_028658305.1 Pachyuromys duprasi
TGTGTGTGTGTGTGTGTGTGTGTGTGTGTATGTATCCAAATGCTACACAAAAAGCACAGACTATTCTTTTTGAATGTCAATGAAATAAAAATGAATAGTGGATATTCCTGTTCATATCAAATCAGCAATTATGTATTAAACCCTAGAACCTGCAAGAGGCAACCCAAGACTCATCCCAAACAAGAGTCCTTCCTTGTCAGAAAAGAAAGAAACCCCTGCCTATGTCATGGGCTCTTTGGTGTACTATCTCATGTCATCCTAAGTAACCCCTCTATGAGAGATACATTATCATTCCTGCATCAGTAGAGGAAATGGAAGCCAATGAGAAAGCAGGTTTCCTAAGATCATGTAGTTCGTAAGATCAAGTTCATACCTTCGTATCTGCCTGCAGATATCCCTGAGTCCTGTGATTCACCAAAATAACATGCTTTGTTTATGCCAAATGATACTATATTCACTTCTAGTAAAGAATGTATGTGTGCATTTGCATTGTCTGCATGTTTACGAGTCCCTGTGTGTATGTGATCCTGTGCATCCATATGGATGTAGTAGTTGATGACAACTGCCTTCCTGATTTCTTTAATCACTTTTCACCTTATTTGCTGAGATTGTTCTCTCACTGGGCCTGGAGATCACTATTTCAGGTAGACCAGATGGCAAGCATGTCAACAAGTACCTCCTGTCTCTACCTTTCCCATAGCACCATGGGATGAGGGCCCCCGAGCCCAGCTTTTAAAGGGGGGGTTGAGGATCTGAACTTGGGTACTCATGCTTGCACCACACACTGTACCACTGAGCCCTCTCTCCAGCTTCTTAGCTGAGAGTTTCCCTTAACATGAAGACTAAAGTCTATTTATTTCAGAAGAAATATTAAAGTATTGACCTTAGAAGCAGTTAACATTTGTCACATGGAACATGCTTGCCAACATTCTCAGTCACTGTTTTTAAGTGTGCATTGAACAAAAATGTGGAGTCACTTCAAATGAATCATCTGCTTAGTGAGAATTACAAATATTCACTGAAACAAGGCAACCAGCTTCTAGGGAGAGGCAGCGCTAGCAGGAGCCAACATCTTCAACCAAAGGTACAATGTGTGTGAGCTGACAACCCCCCCACCATATTTCAGCCCCCCACAATGGCGTGAAAAATAGAGTCGGTATCACAAAAACACAAAGGTTCTTGCCTATGGTCAACAGCTTTTAAGCAACTGAAAACAAATAGATCCTGTCTGTGCAATGTAGATTTTCTCATTAGGGAACCATATTGCATCTCATTCTCCATACAGATTGGAGCACAACATTGCCAGAATACAATATAGAGCAAAATTAAATTTACTAGCCGAGGAGGCAATAAGTAAGAGAAACTTCAACTAGAGACAAAGGCAAAATAGGAGGAGCAAGAGAGGCAGAAACTGCTCTGGGCCTTGGGGCAGGCATAGTAGACGCTCTTTTGGGTCTCAGGTGGAGCAGCACAGAATAGGCCAAAGGAACTGAGAGATGAAATGGCCCTGACCCCTTATACAAGGAAAATTTAAATCCTGCTCTGCAGTGAGAACTTGGGTAATTGCTGAACACATCATATTTCATTATTGTGAGAGTTAGCATTAATGCCTATGACGGCTCCTACTGTGAACACACACTCCCAGTGAATAGTGTTCTTTGTTTTAAATGTGAATATGGGCAATCTGAACGACAGGGAAAAAAGTGATCACCAAGCCATAATAGCATTTGATGCCTATTGAAAAGAAAGAGAGAGATGAGGTCAGCCAGAACTATGGTCAATCAGGATAGGAAGGGCCCCACTTCTGGAGCATCTCATGTATGCGTGTCACAGAGTAGCTGCTTGTTAATGTTCCAAAAGGTGGTGGTTAGGAGTCTAGAAATAAAAACACTCTACAGAAGGTGTGACACATTTTTTTTCCTGTTGTACCCTAGCTGCCTGAGAATTGCAACATAGAAAGTCACACTCTTCTGCCTTGATGCTTGCCAACTCAATAGAAACACATCTTATTCTCTGTAACAGACTCCTCTTGTCCTTTAGAAGGTTAAAAAAATGAGTTGGGCCTACTCTTTGCCTTTGAGTAGTCTATATTATTACAGAAAGGTAGAGAATTACCTACACACAGGGTTAGAATTTTTCTAAGCAAAATCAGAAGTGGATAATCAGCTCAGTAAATGCATTACTATAAATTTTAGAAGGAGAGAAATCCATCCTCAAGGTGATCAATAAAGTCAGATTTAACTGGTTTTAGAATAGAATGGAAATTCTGTTAGGAAGAAGGATGTATTCTTATAAGAATTTTATGTGGTTTTAGATTATACCACCAAAGGGGGGAAAATGGTTTTGAGAGAACAGAGATGAATGTTGGAAAGCCAGGCTACGGGCAGGGAGAGCCAGATAATAAGAGGGAGAGTTCCACACGGAGGGACATCCTTAACATCAAACAGCTTGTGACAGGTACAGGGAATGCGTGGAGATTCATGCCGGGCAGACTCTGATAGGATGGGGCAATACAGTGATATGAAGGAAAGGGAAGGCAGGAGGCTTCCTTGAAAGACGGCTCTGAGCAGCCCTTACCTGCTATCCTCCTGATAGGGGGAATTCACCCAGCCCACCCAAATCCGAGTTAGAATATGACTTTTTGGCTAAAATCACGCTGTACAGGCTTTGTTCAGTCTTTCCTTGCGAGTCCTGGTATCTCCTGCTTTTGTTATGCTGGGTCTCGGCTGAGAGGATGCCAATGGGTCTTTTTTGATATCTTGCAGCCCTGCCAGGAAATTTCATATACAAAACCACAACATCACAGGCAGAAGCAGGCACGGAGGAGAAATGAGAACTTTAACAGAGGCAGGTCAGTCCAAAGTCGCTTATCAGAGCCTCAGAGCTCCATTTCACAAAAGACAGATACCACTGAAGAACTAACCCCACATGGTTTGAGTATGCCTCATGTACCTCGAAGTGTTGTGGAGTGTCAGTGAAGAAATACTTACGAGGCTCCTCGGAAACCAAACAGTATCTCTAATCTGTGACTTAACACTTAGCTGTTGGAGAACATGTCCTGACTGCCACATATGAAGGTGGAAGCTGTCCAGAGTCCTGTTATTTACATTCTGGAAAAAACATTATGTTATTTTAATCACAAGGAAGTGTGTTTTTTGGCCTGTCAAATCCACTAAACTCAGCTACCTATGTGTAGAAAACAAACTGTTATCTTCAGCCCACAACAGGTTCTTGCTATAGAAATATGCTTCCTCTGGATGAAGATTAAGTACTAGACAGATGACTGATTGATGAGCAGATAGACAGAATGACAAAGTGCCCAGAGAATGCAGAGAAGACTGAAAATTCCTTCTGTCTAAATCACAACTACTTAATCAGGAACATGATTGACTTGTTTGCCTTATGATTGAGGTGAAGCTGTTGGAAGGCAAGGGTACAGGCAGAAGGGAAGATTTGGCTCAGAGGACACCTTAGGTCTGAATTTCTGTTCTGTGTCAGGGAAAAACAAGAGTATGAAGGTGGGCAGTGTTCTGGTACACGATAATGTACGGTTCAGAGAGCAGCAAAGCCAGCTGTGCATGATGGTCTGTGTGGAGTGCTGTGAGTTAAAGGAGCTGAGAAAGCCAGGCAGGGAGAGTGCCTTAAAATTTGTGTATGGGGTCAGTAAGTTTTATCCAGAGCCAGTGAAAGGATGGGAAATTTTTAGTAGCAAGCTCATAGAGTGAATTGTGAGCAAATTGTCACTTCCCTGAGAATAAGCAGGGTGTGGGATGGGCTCAGAGTAGGTTTCTATACTTCCCATCAGAAACATCTTGGGCAAGTAGATACCAGAACAATTGTCATAGCTAACAGATGTTTTTAGAGCATAGACAGCATGGGGCTTAGAAAACCTGTTAATTTAGTTTTCAGTTCATGAAAACAAACTCTGATGTATGGGGATGGGGCCGGGGCATCCAAACCCCTAAGAAATATTAGATGCCTTTGTGGATCTGGAAGAGGTCCAAGCAAGCGCTTTTGGCACTTGTAAAGAACCAGATGTCCAATCTGGAATGAGGTTAGATCCAAACGCACCTCAATTGGCTGGCAATAAGCTCCTGCCATCCTGAGGTGTTGCCACAAGCAATGGCAGTGTGGCTTCACTGTCTTCAACTGCCAGGAACAGAGCAGAAGCTGCAGGGAGTCACAGAGCAACTGGAGGTCTTATTCCTTCCTAATCCTAAAGACACCGGCATGCAAATGAGGCAAACTAATTAAGCCCAGGCAATAGCAGGGTGGGGGCAGAGGATGAGTTCCATTTGTTCCATCACTGTGGGGCATGCTGAGCTTCAGACTCCTAGGTCTTTACGACACAGGGTGTCTATGAGATGACATGGCATCTCTGTGCAGCTCGACAGAGTTCCCGTGAAGACATCCACTTCTCTAGGCAGCAAGAATTGGCCTCCTGCCCACAGCCCCAGTGGAACCAAGAAATGGGATCTAAGTGAAGAGGACAGGCACAGACCATGCCTCTCAGAATGAGGTGGGAGCCTACTGTGGCCATCTTGGAAGAAAGCCTGGGCTATCCTTTGCTCCCCACCATTCCTGCCTTTGGGGCATTGAACTAATGTTATAATCTCTGAAATGAACAACTCTCAGGGCAGTAGAGATGGCTCAGCTGTTAAGAGCGCTGGCTGCTTTTACAGAGGATCTGGGTATGACCTACAGCATCTCCATGGTGACTTACAACCATCTGTAAGTCAAGTTATAGGGGACTCAACACCCTCTTCAAGGTCTCTGTGGACAGCAGCCTATGTATAGTGTGCAGACATCCTTGTAAGCAGAGCACTCATACATATTAAAAAAATAATAAAACCCACACCTCCTCAGTTGCATTTGTTTGAAATATTAGTGGGAAACTCACGGAGAGGTTGATAGGGGCCTCTGTCCACACAGAGAATGCAGTGTCCCACCGTTGACCTGAGCAACAGTCCATGCTGACTCAGAATTTTGTCACTAACAAGGTCAAGGGTAGTGTGGCTATGGTGTTTGTCTTTGGCTCGGTCTGTGCAGCTGTGCCTGAGGGTTCCCTCCAGGCTTTGCTCTGTGTGGAAAATAGTGGGCCCACACCCAAGGCAGTGAGTTACTTTTCTAGGGGTACAAATTCTGGAGTGACTAACCTTCGATAAATAAAAGCAAGACACAAAATAACATTTTGAAGCCCGACTGGCCTTTTCCCCTCAAACAATGAAGGTGACTGACAGTTTTTCTCCTAAACCTGTTTTAAGCTTTCTTTTCTTCTTTATTTGCTCACATAGATATCACTTCTCATGTCTTTGTTATTTGACTTTCATGGTCATTATTTTAATTATTACTCTTGCTGTCGTTATTGCTACTTCCAGATAGTTGTATGTATCCTTTTAAAATCTGAACTGAATAATGGTTTTAAAAAAAAGAAAATCTTAAACTTCTTAGCCTAAGCATAGTAGCTGATAACACCTTATGGAGACTGTCAAAGGCTGTATATCTAGTTAGCATGCAAATATGTCATTAATGTTTATAAAATGTACTTACATATTATATGTAGATATATACATATATGTATAACATATACTTACACACATATATAATATATTATAAATATAATATGTTATATGTGTATGTGTTTTGTGTAGCAATTTCCTCTAAACTGAAACATTCTGTCATGAAAGGAAGGACATTCAGACTCATTATGTTTTAAAGGGAGATGGCCCACTCCATCCTGCAGGACATAGGATGTGCTAAAGGGCGGAGGATTCTTAAGACTCAGGAAGTACACAATTCAAAAGCTTTAGGAAGTCCCTGAAACTGGGCAGATTCACTAGGTCCCTCCCTTATCACATTTATATAAGTAGGAGACTGTTGAGAGACATTCAGAAAAGCTCAGCTTCTTAGCAGAGGCTTAGACCAGCCAAATTGCCTGAAAAAAGCAGTTCAGCTGAGCTGCCTAGAAGAGACTCAGACCAACTGAGCCATCTGGGAAAGATAATCTTCACCCTGTTGTGCTGCCTGCAAATCGTGCAGTGAGCTAGAGTTTTCCAGATTTTGTGAGCTGTCATCCATGCTGGGATGGGCTTTTGGGGTTGCAGCTGTTTTTGAGTCACTTCAGTTCCTGTAACAAGCCTCTTACTTGTACTCCTGTGACTAAAGAAGCCCTAATAGAACTCATTGGTTTAGCTCAGGAGTCTGTATGTCTCCATCTCTCCCAGAGATGGGATTATAAAGCCAGATCAATTTTACAAAAATGGGGTTTTGGGGGTTAAACTAAAGTCCTTTCGTAATGTGAGTCTCTACACACTGTACTTTCTCCAGCTCTGATAAGAAGTGTTTGTTCTCCATATTTGCTTTGTAGGTCCATCCAGTGGTCACAGTTTTGCAAAGATATTGTCTTATCACTCTTTCCCATAGTGATTTCAGTGTCTTTTGGAATTTTGTAGCAATTTCATCTCTTCCATATTTAGTAGACCCTGCTAAGCTGAGATGCGATGCAGAGATACAGTATGATAAGCACAGGGTAATGGCAACATCCAAATGAGGCGCTTCATTCAAAGTTAGCTCTGTGGGGAATTGGAAACTTTCTCTACAGTAATGCTGCCATTGTGTAAAATTCCCATTTGTCATTTTTCAGTTGTTTTAAGGTTACATGTCTTATTTTATGCTTCACAGTTTACAGGTCCAAAAAAAAAAATCTCATTTCTTACGTACACTAGAATTTTAGACTATCATGACATTCCTTATCCTGATAAGCTACCTTATTTATCTGACTTTGATACAAAGGACTTTGGAAAAGTTTCTCAAATCAAATCTGCCCTCTATAATGAAGACTTTTATCTAGCACATAGCATACAATAAATATTTGATGACTGATTGAATTTAGCACTTGAGGATAGTCAAAATTAGGTGATTTTGGCTCAAAAAATGGAGTGTAAAAATTGCCACAAGCAATGGCAACCTATTCCTTCACCTCCTTAGATTGCCATCTTAATTTTAACACATGCTAGATATTCATTGTGCGAAGAACTCCTATTTCTTTTGTTCTCTTCTTCAAGTGCCCTTGGCTAAGGCTCAGTAAGTATTTTCTCTTGCTATGTATCATGCTGTATGGAATTTCCACTGGAAAACTGTACTGGAAGAACAAGAAGGAGAAGGAAAAAGAATAAAATTGTCTATGTTGACGGTATCATGGGCAGCATAGGAAACACATTACTACTTGAGTGATCATGCCTTGCTTGGCCTAATTCTGCTCCAGTGGAGGTTTCCACTACATCAGAGGAGCAAAGCTTTGCTCCCCTGCACCAAAATGTTGGTCCAAGACCTTTTCATTACCTGGAAGTAATTTCCTAATGAAACTTGTTCAAGGATGTCTCCTGCATCTCTCCAAATACTTTCATTTATTTATCTACAAGGCTTTGTAGGTAAAACAATGATGATTTCTTTCTCAAGAAATCATATGTATATATATATATATATATATATATATATATATATATATATATATATATATATGTGTGTGTGTGTGTGTGTGTGTGTGTGTGTGTGTGTGTGTGTGTGTTATCATAGTAGAGACCCAGATCTTGGAGTCATTTTGGGCATGAGACTGTGACATCTTCACAATATTGAGGTGGCACCCAACTCCAAAATAATGACTGTTGCGAAGTACTCATTGCGAAGGAATGAAAATGAATGTAAGATTGCCTGATAGTGTCTATTCCCTATCTCTTACTCCATTCTTTCCCTTGTAATAAAGCCCTGTATTTTCTCCAGCTGTATTAACCCAAAATACAGGAACCTTTGTCAATATAAGTACAAGGTAAACAGCTACTGTTCCTTCTATCATTTTCCTTGCTCTTCCCTGAGGAATAGCAACCTACATACTTGCTGAGATAAGAGCAAAACACTCATTATTTCTGCATTTCTCATTTCTTCTACTGCTTGGCACATGAATTTGTAGAAGCTAGAGTTTCCTACTGGTTCCTTTACAGGGTATATGCAAGATACAAAGGGTTTCTTTCAGCAAACTTACCCCCTTTCATCTTCTTTGCACATAAACGAAGTTGACTAGTCCAATATGTTTTTCAAATGAAAACACTGTTTGATTTTCCAGGGATCCTGTACCATAGGCAGTAGGGAAGACACTACTGGTGGTTTCACTCAATATTTATTTTCTGCTTTTTGTTTTTTCAATCTCCAAACACCTGTTTCTCCTAGTACCTGAAAAGAATATTACCTAGTTCCCAGATAATCTCATTTCTCTGAGAAAATCATGGTGACCTTTTTTTCCCCTAAGATTTAAGAATGGACCGATTTGAGTAAGAATGGCCCCATAGGCTCATATATTTGGATGCTTAGCCATCAGGGAGTAGCACTATTTGAGAAGGATTAAGAGAGATGACTTTGTTAGAGTATGTGGCTTTGTTGGAGGAAGTATATCACTGGGGGTGGGCTTTGAGGTTTCAAAAGTCCAACTCAGGCCCAGTGGCTTCTCTTCTGTCTGACTGTAGATCCATATACAGAACTCTCAGTGACTTTGTGAGCACCATGTCTGCCTGAGTGCTGCCATGCTTCCTGCCATGATGATAATAGACCAAAAACTCTGAACGTGTAAGCCAGCCCCCATTAAGCACCTTCTCTTATAATAGTGCTGTGGTCATGGGGTTTATTCATAATAATACATCACTAAGACCAGAATGTAGCCCAATTCTGGCCAACAAAATTTGGTTGGGAAAGTTAGCAGATACACTCAGGAAATGGGTATTTCCTGCTAAACAAGACTATAATCTCTCATCGTATGTGCATTTGTGTATTTTGATAACATATGTATAAATAACATAGTTCTCCCCCTCTCAGCCTGAGGATAAACCTGGTATACAGAGGAGGAGGGAAGGCACAGGATGGCTGAGGAGTACCTTCAGAGCCCACAGCCCTGAAGAGAGTTCTCTAACTTCTTGGCATGTAAGACAATGATTAATCTTTTTATCTGGCCTGTTTTGCTTGGTTACTTTTGCCTCCATAGTCAATAGTATGTTAATTAATCCAGAAACTGTGCTTTATTTCACTTTTAACTCTTGGATATTTATCTCAGATTGTTGGTATCCTTAAAGGAACACTTCATAATTGTGTAGCTGGAACCAGCAGCCTTTTCTGCTACTCTTACTTAGATTGTATCAACACTTTGTAAAATGTTTAATACGACTGAATGTTGTGTCTGGTATTACAACATTCTCCGTGTCAGAAGTATGTGCGATATTTCCTAAAGAAACATGTCATACTTCATCTGTCTGTGCGATGCACCACTAGTTTAACTGTCTTTGGTGTAAAGAGAAAGATATGGCACAGCATACTGCCTGCGTAGAACCAAATATTTCACAAATAATAAAGTAGCAACAGACTGTTATTTGAAGGACAATTATTGGTAGCCAAGGCTTAAAACTTTTTTTAAAAGTTTTCTTAAGCTTCAATTAAAATCCTCCATCTATGTTTTAATGATAGAATTTTGAGTAGTTTTGTGAGCTACAAAAAAATAGTAAAAACATCAGGATATAGTCTTCATAGTTCACATATTTGTGTCTTCACATTTGGAAATGTATACCAGCATATGCCCAGAGGACATTTCTCAGAACAATCTTCCTTCTAGCCAGGCATTGGAAATGCCCAGAGACTGTGCTATTTCATATTAATCTCTCCAAGATTCATGAGAGGTATTGGCTTATCCAGAGCCCAGAAAAGCCTTTAAACAAGAAAATATGCTTTCCTTTACTTCTATTAGCATTTGTCAAATTTATTCTGGCAAACTGTCTTTATCCCACAGAAGTAATGCTCTGTGGGGCACTCTTGGGAGAAAGCTGATGGGTGTGGAAGAGTCCAAAATTGTGAACACTGTCCTCCAAAACAAGTGCTTCACAGAATACACGTGCTAAACAAAGTTTCTTCTAATGTTGAAATCTTCTTGGTCATCAGTAAGAATATGCTTGGTTAGCTCCACAGAGACTCAAACTCACACCATCCAATATTATATGTAATCATAAACAATACAGATGTTTGATCTGGACCATTTTGTAGATGAATAACTATGAATAACTATGGAGATGCAAGTTGGGAGCTTGTCTTTCCTCAACTGGATTGATAAACAAGAGGCTATGATTTGTAACTAAATGGCAGGCAGGGGCAGAGCTACAAGATCAGACTAAAAAATACAAGCAAGTTGAATAGAATGGAAACTCAGGAAACCAGACAAAAAGACATATTTCAAGATATTTCTGAAATTCATTAAAAGTATTGAAAACACCTGCATGATTCTGATCCTTAAATAAGTAGAACCTTAAGTTGTCTAAGACTCGCTATTTGTTAATGTTAACAAAGAGAATGAATGAGACAAAAAGAGACATCATAAAAGCCTGTGCTGTTCAATAAAACAGCTAGTCCAGGAGCACTTGTAAAGACATTATAGAAATGTGTGGCAAGAGAGCATCAGCACGGAGCCTTTACTGACTAATGGCTCTGGCTTCATCCACCCCTGCATCCCCTTCAACATCTCTTAGCATCCTTGCCCAGCTGGGCTCCCTTACAAAAAAGCTTGCTGACATTTTTGTCATCTGTGGTTTTATGTATATTTGATTGTTGATTATCTATATGGGGTTTTCCTTGTTATGGATAATCCACAAAGTATTAAAAAGCAAAACAAAATACACACACACACACACACACAACCCATAGGACATAGTTTTCTGTTACAATCAAAACACTCCATAGCCACATTTTCTACTACTTCATTCCTAAGTGCTTAGTAAATAGGAGCTCACTTAAATATTATCTTAGATAAAATATAATTAAGGTGGTAGATCTTTCTAAAGTCGCATTAAAACTGCAGGCCAAACGAAAGTGTGTATGGATTATCTGGGCTGAGCTCCTATCAGCTGTGAGTAATAGTCAAAGGTGCTGCTCCTTGTTTCTGTTTTCTATTTGAAGTGGGACCCACTGAAGTAGAGATCCTGTCTTGTTGCCACATCGTGGTGTGTAACTCTCCCTTGAGAAGCATGCAAGTTGTTTTGCTAACTGTATCCTTTCAAAATCATTGCACATGGTTATAAGATCTCAAGCTCAAAAAAAAAAAGATTTCAAGCTCAAGCATAGCTCTTATCTGAAAGAGGCTTCTTGGACAGCTTACTGTTGTAAATCACACTTCCTATGCTCAAATCATAGTGATTAATATGCAAGTAGACAATCTGTTATTGTCAATGGTGCTGGCCGAATAATTGTCTCTAACTCTCTATGTAATGTCTGGCTGTGGGTCTCTGTATTTGTGCCCATCTGCTTCATGAATAACTTTATCTGCTGATAGCTGAACAGGGCAATGACTTATGAATATATCAGAATATCGTTAGGTGTTACTTTATTGTTACATGTGAGTTGGAGTCTGAGAAATAAAAGTAAAACAGTATATCATAACAACAAAACTACTGTGTTTGTCCCTTCAGGTTTACAGCTTCATAAAGTCTCAGGAACAAAGAGATGATTCAAATTTCAGAAAATTTATTCAGATGAATTTAGGAAAAACTTAAAAATTAAAAAAACAATATTATGTTAATATCAGTGAGGAAATAATTAAAGAACAGATAATATTAGAATTCATGACATAAAGGATGTTTTTAAAGGACAAATTATATTGGTAAGAAAAATTTTCAGTAAATAATTGTACAAGTTGATAATGAATGAGATTAGCATGGAGAATTTATTGAAAAGTAAGAGAATTCTGTGTTTATCCATAAAGTCCATACTAGAATATCTGAAGAATCTACAAAGTCCCCAGGGATAGAGGATTCAATCCAATCATAATCATATTGAGAAAAACTGCCATATAAATGGTAAAGGTATAGTTTTCAACATCAAGATCCCAGGGACTTTAAATGTCATACGTACACTTAAAAATATTAAATAATCATCTATAGCGAACCGAGATAAAAATAAGATGCTGCAGTGGAAATAGTGATAGATATTGAAACCACATGAGCACACAAATAAGCTAAACAATTTTGTGATTCCAATTATACAATATTTATATAGAACACAAATACTATCAATTATATTAAGATGGAAATATGATCTGCATGGTTATCAAAGTAGGCAAAGAAGGTAGGAACAAAACATGAAGTTATGTTTTCTTTTACTAGTGGGGGTGGGGGTGGAAATCAACATTGGACATTAATAATCAAATTATGGAGGTAGAAGTATATTATTATTTATTATATTCATTAATTCATTCAATGGAGAGAAATATTACAAGGCCCTACCTCTATATGAATTGCTACATGTAATTAATAGCTGCCAAGAATAGGAAAATAGTCTTTTGCAGGGACGAGATTCTTGATAGGGCAAGAATCTGAGAGAGTTTCAGAGAAGAGATGGAGGAATGAAGGTGATATAGATGCAGTAATGTGTCAAAGTCTCAAAAATAAACATTTATACCAAAATCCCAAATATTTAAGCTCTACTATTCCTTGAAAGTCCTCAGTATAGAGTAGCAAGCAAAGCAAAGGTCTTCCCACTCATATTCTAGTAAAAATACAGAAAATCAATGGGCAAACAAATTCATCTGAAAATAGGTATGTTGAAGGACAACAGGGACATAGGGAAGGGAACAGTACAATTGAAGAAAACTTACTTGAGCAGTTATGGACAAGCATATGATTGGTGATTTGGCGGAGGAGCAGTTGAGGGAGAGTAAAGGCATGGCGGCAAGCTGAGGCCATCATTTGTTCCTGTGCACAGCAGGCTAGAGACAGCACTACGCAGAGGGACAAGAGATCAAGTGAGGAGTCAGGGATTCACCCCAGTTATAAGAGGAAGTCACCCCCAGAGAATGGTGAAGAGAGGAATGTTTCGACTTGTGTTGTTCTATGTAGTCAACAGAACGGCCAGGTGACTGCAGAGCTGGGAGGTGTTACTGAGGCAGCCTTCATGACATAAAAGGAGGCAGTAAGAGGGCCTCACTCATGACTGTTTAATGATTCCTGAGGGTTCAGTTAAATGTCAAGCAGCATCAAAGAATGCCATCTGGAATTTCTGCAGAGCAACTTGGGTGTGTTGGTGTTTTGCACTGAAATAGAAAAGACTTGGAGGAGTGGGTTTGTTAGGCCAATATTGAAATGCCTAACATAGATCTGAAGGCAGATTTCATTAATAAGTTGTGCATATATGTTGTTCTCAGGGAAGAGAGTGGTTTGGAGTGGTAAGTATGTAAGTCACTAGCATATAGATGGTATTAAAGCCTAGAGAAAACGATGGTGCCATTTACAGTGAATATTATCATATCACAAGCAGAACAAAGATGGGAGCAATATATGGGTATAGGGCCTTAGTCAAATCTTTTAATATCGCAGTGTGTTTGTCAACTTATCAAGAAAAAAATATAATGAATACACTCTAAAAAATTCCTACATCACATCACCTCTAATGCCACAAATAGCCATATTAGAATATTACATTTCACATATGTATATTGGATCTTACAAAAAGTTGCAGGATTGTGAGATGGCTCAGTAAGACTCTTGTTGTATTAGTTACTTTCTTGTTGCTGTGATAAATTACAATGACAAATAGAAATGTAAGGAAGAAAGGATTTATTTTGGCTCATGGTTTTAAAGGAAAACAGCCCATTATGGCTGAGAAGGCATGATTTGGTGGCAGGAACAGGAAGCAGAGAGATCTTACTTCATCTACCCAAAGGAAGAGGTTTACAGGGAAGGGGGTGCAGAGAGGCCATGAAACCTCAAAGCCCAACCCTAGTAACATATTTCCTCCAGAAAGATTCCTCCTCCTAAAGCTTCATAATTTCCCCAAACAGCACCACAACTAGGGAACATTTGAATACATCAAACTATGGTGGACATGTCTCATTCAAACTGCTACTCCCCACAAGCATGAGGAACTGTTTCCTTATCTGATACCCGTGTAAAGGCTGGGTGCATGTGGCAGCCAATCTGCAGTCCTAGCTCTTTGTGGGCTGAGACAAGAGAATTCCAGGACAAGCTGGTTTTCTAGTTTAGTTGAATTTGTGAGCTCTGGGTTCAACTAAGAGATTTGACCTCATCATATAAAATGGAGAAAAATGGAAGAAGATACCTTATATCAACCTTTGGCCTCCCCCCTCCCCACTGGACAACATGTATATCCCCATATACATGAATACTCATACAGCCATGCATACACACACCACACACGCACACAAACAAGCAAAACCTGCATCTTCAGGTATACACCCAAACTGACGGTGATGCAGGACTCATCAACTTGCACAGTTCTGTGGAATGTGCATGGAAGTAGTTGTTTGAAACTCTAAATTTGTTAATGGCTTTCTTAATTACAAGCAAATGATTCCACTTATCCAAGATAGTACACAAGTAATTGGAGAAAAAACAAATATTTTACATTTTTAGTGGTAAAGTGTTTTAGAATTCAAAGCCAACCTGTTCAGAATAATGAAGCATACAGAACATAAAAACTAGTCCCCATGACAAACTCAGTCTTTCTCCAAGACTACAAATTGAGTGCACACCTAGAAGATGAGAAGCAGACCTGGTTTTTAGCTTTACCTTAGCTGTTAACTTGTGGATAGAAATACCCAAACGTACACCTTTTGCTTAAGCAGTTAATACTTTTGCATATTCATTATACCATATGCAGTAAATGTTTTAAAAAGAGTTTGCTATAATTGTTCTAATAAAAACTGTGATTATTAGCTCTCATTATTGTGTAATGTGGTTGGCTAATTACTTCTAAAAAATGAAAAAAACCCTCTTACTAATGTGATGTTAATTACTAGTTCCGCTATTGCTATTGTTTTTTATACGTATATCTAAAAAGTCTGCTATTTCCCAAGCCCATTTCCCAGCATTTTAAACAATTATAATCTTATACTTTCATTTCTGATGACTAACTCAATCCTTATATACTACTACTTTTTGTTTAAGTACAACTATGCTGTTACTACATGACACAAAACCAGCTAATTTTTGGTACCCCTTTTCTGAGGAGTAAGGGAAGAGAGGAGGGGGAAAAGTGGGGGAGAGTTGGACTGGGAAGAGAAGGGGAATAGGGGCAAAGGGGGAGGGGCTATGATTGAGATGCAAATAAATAAAAAATCCAAGGCTTTAATTAATTAATTTGTATAGGCGTTATACATAGACTATTTTGGAATCGCTTCACCTTTAGTTAATACTTGATTTCTTAGTGTCATCTCCTAAATTTGTTCTCATGATACTTAAACTTATCTATAAAACTTAACATTTCAACTGTTCCTTTAAACATTCTTATGGGCTGCATCCGGTGGTCTCTGAAGCATGTACAGAACACCCAGTTACTATCTGAGTCCTGGAGCCAGTATCCCATCCATGGAACAGGACACTTTATTAAGCCGTTTTCATTCTCATCATGGATGTCTCAAGCTTGGCAATCTGTTTTCAATAGCTTGATCCCTTAAGTGAAACCCCTACTATAAGCATTTACCTCTCCTACCATCACACCTCAAGTCTTACTGACCTGAAGCCAGTCACTTGACCATTCAGTCTTTCTGCTCTGATTTTTGAAATACACTTCAAAACATTGCAGCACCACTGCAGTGTCCCTCCCTCCAATTCTGTGCCTCAGTTATGCTCCCCAGGCTCTTTCCTCTGTTGCAGTCCTTAGAAAGGGGTGGGATTTTCTCTCTATATCTTGGATGGCCCAGGTGTATGGCACCAGCGTGGCCAGCTTTGTATAGCCTGGTCCTTAGTATCCTTGTCCAAATGCTGCTCTAAGGTTACGCAAGCCATCCAGTTTGTCATCTGTATGTCTCCGCTTGCTGTCATTTCTTATAGGGTTCATGTTAACTACTTTTAATTTTAGAGTCTGGGTCGAGTCTGCACCTGCTAGTCTTCAAATCATACATTTATAAATATAGTTTATAGCTATTAACACGTTGACTTTTATCCTGTTTTTAAACATTTAGTATGTATATATGTATTTATGTATGTATGTATGTTTGTATTCCGTGTGTGTGTGTGTGTGTAATTGTATACATATGGCACAGTGCACATGTGGGAATCAGAAGACAGTTTGCTGGAGTCAGTTTTTCTTTCTACCATGTGAGTTTTGGGAAATGAATTGAGGTTGTCAGTCTTGAAGGCAAGTACCTTTACTCACCGAAGCGTTTGCCCTGCCCCAATGCCTTCATTTTAAAAATAATATTTTCTTCTCCACTTCAGTCATTAATCAATTTTAAATCCTTACAGTCTTAGTACATTTCACTGACATTACATTTCTTCACTAGTTATCTGTAATTCAAACATCTTGAGTTTTTGTAACCATCATCCTTGCCCCGGTTGTCACTGGTCATCTTAGAGCACTCCCCTTTTTCATGTATGTAAACTATAAAGTGAGGCTCATCTCTGAAGCTTCTCTTATTCTATTCCCCACAACCACCAGTTCATGGTATTCTGGCCACTTCTCCCAAAGAGCTATGGCAGGTGATGGATTCTATTAATAGCTACCATCACTGCTGTGGCATGATCCCACTATCATCTCTCAGTTGGGCTCCTCAATAGGGTACCAATCACTCAAGCCTGGCTTTAATCAGTTCTCAAGGCTAGAGGCAGTGGAATCTATAATTACAAATTGGATCATGCTAGATATCTACTCTAAAAATCCCACTGGTTTCCCATCTTCTTAAAATAGTTTTCATTTATTTTTATCTTACCTTTCCTTAGCTATCTCATTGTTTTCTACACTTCCTCAAACTTACAAATTATTTTCTTATCCATTGCATATTTACTTAGCCTCTGACCTCCCCCCCCCATAGCTCCATTTGTCTGATGATTGCTTTCCTGTTTACAAACTTAATGCCCATGGAACCGTTTGAACTTAGTCCATTCATCCTCCTCCACCATGAGCTTCATTGTTCACCATAAAGCAGTTCCATGAGTTTAAATCCTTCTATCATATCTGCCTTTAGAATCTGCTCCTATTTTATTTTAAATCATTGTCCAATCAGTGGTTTATATTTTAATAAAATGGCTATTTGGTTACTTTTTCTTTCCTCTAAATGCCATAGAATAGATAACTAGACCAATGAATACTCCCTTATGCATTCAATAGGTAAATATAAAATACAGCATGTATATTCCGGTTCTTTGCATATGGGAGAGGTAACTGCATAAACAAAATCATGTTGTCCAGTCATATACTTTAAAAGGACATCAAAGTCCACATTTTTCTATTATGTTCTCAGAAGTTTCAACCTTAAGCAATTACTTTACATTTGTAGAGAAATAGAATAGCTATATCTCTGTCGTAAAGGGTTTTGTTTTAATAAATAAACATTACTTGGGACAAACAGTGACTCCAAAAACTTCATATAATGAAGTTCTAACAGTCAATATCCATGAAAATCTTTTATTAGAGATAGGGTCATTACAAATACAATTAATATGCATAAATTCACTTGCAAAGACTCTAATATAATAGGATTAGTGTCTCCATAAAGCAGAGAAATCTAAAGTATAGAGACAGATAAACACCCAGAAAAAATGACATGAGAACATGAAATTAAAGACCAGGGTTGTGTGTCTACAAGCCAAAGAATGCCAAAGGCCATCCCAAATAAGGGTAATTGGACAGATTCCCCTATTCTCAGAAGTTGGAACAAAGTATCATGAACTTACTCACTTGTAAGCTACTGAAACTTTTTTTCCCATTCTGGAAGCTAGGAGATCTAAGAAGCAGACTGGTGAGGGCCATTTTAGTTTTGACTGTGTCCTTGCATGGCAGAAGGAGATAGATAGTTCTCTGGTGTTTACCTCCTATGATGACCAGATTGGGGGCAAAGGATTCAACCCGTGAATGGAACACAGATGTAGTAAGCCTCATGGAATCATCCCTTGGAACATCTGGATCAAAGATTGCACCACCCAGAAACATGGGTCATAAACATTTGTTGTTCAAAGCTGCTTCACTTAGTGTCTGTTTTGGTCACCTCCTGAAGACAACAATGACACCAAAGAATATTTTGATGTGCATTTTTTTTTGATTTGGAGAGAACTAAACAGCTCAGAAGTTAAGGGCATCAAATTCCACATGGCATATTTTAAAAGTCTTTCTGAGAAAGTTAATGATAAATAGTACAAAATATGCACATGAAGTTTCAAGTTTCAATCAAATCAAATATACTGAAAGCAAATAAACTCTTGGAAAAAACTAAATTTACAGGAAAGGCAATTAATATATAATTTCACAGGTGTGCTACTAATGACATGGTCATAGAATGCCCAATTTGCTACAAAAAATGGCACAATTTAGACTTCTCTATTAATGTCCAACATTATACACTATTTTCTTGATTATACCCTTAAGGGTCTGTGCTTGAGCAGCAAATGCTTTCCTTTGGTAAATGTGTGCTTCACATATTTGGCAGATACTAGATTACTACTGACAAAGACAGCATTGTGTTCACATTAAATATTCAGATAGTGAAGATGTTATTACTAACTGTATGGAGTAAAAAAGATTATATCCAACTCTTTTTATAAATAAATTTTCAATAAGTTTATAGTTAATTCATCCACCTGCAATTTGGTCTTATAGGAAGATGGGTACCTAAACTTTTCCAGCTAGGGTTAAAATGTATCTATATTCAAAAGCAACACCTGGCCTCTAGGATGAAAAGGTCAAGTCATCCAAATGCAAATGAAGATTATGTCAGGTATGTATGAGGCTGTGTCAATTTTTAAGCTTTTAAGCTTTATTATTTCTAATATTTTAGTTTTAACTCTGGTCTCAGAAAGATTCACTTTTTTAAAAGTAGCTTTTCCCTTCAAAGTCATTCAGTACAGCTCCAATCAGAAATGCTGGGAGTCTTAGAAGGGTTCTCATGAGGGAAGAACCAGACTGTAGACAACTCAGATAAATAATACCATCACCTCCGAGGATGTGTGGGCTTTTGTATTGCTTAAGGTCCATCAACATTCCCAACACCGGGCACAGTAAACAACACTGAGAGATTCCAATCTCTGATTCCATCATGAATGATCTGAGTGGTAGGGAAGTTATCTTACATTTTCATAGCAAAATGATAAATTTGAGACTTGACGTTAGATGCGGTTGGTTCCATATCTTCTTAGGAATAACCTGGGACTTGCAAAAAGAGTCGAGCATGGGAACTGGGCTTCAACAGCTTCAAAGATAACTTAAAGAGCCCTTTTAACACCAGAGAACTGATCTGAAGAAGCAAAGTGTCAGCTAGCCTTGGCAACATAGGGAAACCTTGTCTCAAAAACCAACCAGCCAACCAACCAAACAAACAAAAAAACCAAAGAAACACAATAAAAGAACAGAGAAATAACATTTTCTTTTATAAAGTGCCAGGAAGTTCTTATGTTCCCTGAAAAATGTTTCTCACTTCACGAACAAACATACTCACCAAGAAAACATATCTTGGATATCATAGTGAGGAGCCTTATTTCTCACAAGGCTCTGCTACCTCTGCTCCTCTCCTCATGTCATCCTGAGAAGCCATACCTTTTGGACAGGATGAGCAGAGGGCAGCTCATCAGAGGGGTACCTGCAGTGAGCTCAGAAAAAAATGCCCTTTAGGACAACTTGTGGCAAATTCTAAGTGACCCATTCTCTTGCAGACAGCAGCTGTGAATGCACTTTCATGCATCTTATGATCCTAGATACCATGTCAATAATTCAAACTAAAACCAGCAATCAGTCATGAGGACCAACAGAGTATCTCCAGAGTAAATAATATTTGTTTGTTTAGGGTTTTTGTTGAGGTCTAGGTATAATTTTGTACAGATGTATTAATTTCAGAAATACTAGCATCATATTGCATATTTTTCTAAACATGCTTATATGTAGGTCATCTGCATTGCCACTGCAAAATATGGATGTACATGCTAGTTAATTGTATACAGTGAAGCAGCTGCTCCCTGTTCTACTGGGCTGCCTTGCAAATGATTTCTGTCTTCATCTCAGAACAGTGAGGACCAATATCAAACCAAGAAATGCAATTTTGCAGACTGACATTTTGTGCTTTCAAAAATGTCTGTGCTCCTCTGTGCCTGTCATTCAGAGCAGTCCCAAGATTAGCTGTCTATATTCTGTCTCATCTGCTACCACTTTCATTTACAAATATTTGATGATAAATAATTGTGCATGCCAAAAGATCCCTTGAACATCATTCACAGGAATTATACAAGGTGTATGGAAATGTGAGTCTGTGGTATAAGGAAATTTTAAAATATAAGTGCAGCCCAAGTCAGTCTTCTGTTTCCACACTGGGAATTATAATAAGGGAATAAATTCTACTTTCAAGGAGGCCTCACATGTCTCAGAAGCAAAGGGAAATAACACATTTTAGTTTTTATTTTAAAATTTCTATCTAAGGAAAGTAGTTGAAAAATGCTAACTTCTATTGACTTACATGAGACAGGAAGTTTTAAAGCAGTTTTGAAGATATGTTTTTCAAAACATGTTACTCTACTGAAACATTTGCTCTTCTCATAAATATTTTAGCTTCTCTATTAAGTAGATCAAAGAATGCTAGAAAATTTTAAATTAGATTCTGAAGATGTGACTTGGAGTCCAAATTTAGTCATTTAAGCATTTTATAAAATACCTATTGCTCCTACCTTTCAGGATTGTTAAGGAAAAGAACAAAAAGAGGTTACTTTAATCTACAAATTATCAAATACCAATGCAAGCAGCCAGCATCTGAGTCTTTTATACACAGGGAGGTTTTTCTCTCCTGCTCCAGGTTCCCCATTTATCTACAATCTCAAATTCATAAACAGTTAATCAGCACATAAATTGTAAGTTATTTGACTCATGTGGCATTCACACACTTTTTTTTACTAATTTTACAAGGAATTACATTAAATTAGATTTTCTCCTCCTTTTCTTCTTTTTTAAGTTTTTATTAGATGCTCATGTGACTAAGCAGGGCTCCTCAGGATGAGCTAAGCCACACCAAGTCAGCTGGGGCAAGTGCATGGTGGAACAGTGTCTCAGTCACTTTTTTACTGCCGTGAGAAGACACCGTGACCAAGGGAACTTGTAGGAAAAATAACTTAGTTAGGGCTTATAGCTTCAGGGGCTACAGTCAGTGACCATCATGGCAGAGAGTATGGCAACAGGAAGGCAGAAATGTCAAAGCAGTAGCTAGGAGCTCATCGATCGAGACAAGCACAAGGCAGAAAGAGCTAACTGGGAACAGCGTGGGCTTTTGATACCTTAACGCCTCATCCTAGGGACACACTTCCTCTTACTTCTTCCCAAATAGTTCCACCAACTGGGGACCAAATATTCAAATATATGAGCCTATATGGGGGAGCGTTCTTATTCAAACCCCACACACGGGAAAACTGTAGTGGTTCTAAGCTTACACTCCTTCACTGAATTTTTATTTGCTGTTATCTAGAGGATGACCCTCTTAAAACACCTGGATTACTCACATGAGAAAACAAGCTCTGTGTTAATTCCATAAAGGAAAATGAATCATTTGGCTATATCTTACAGTATTTTTATGCTAAATTTTTGTTTGAATTTTTTCTATCTTGATTATAAAATATGGTACAACTTACAATTTTATGAAGTCTTAAATTTTAATTCCTATGTGACCAAGGCAGGATTTCTTGCTCTCTGGTGTTATTGCTGTGTGGTGACAACTCAGGACCTTACACATTCCAGCCAGCACTCTCCTATTCCTACCCCAGAAGATTTTTAAAAGGAACTGAAAATGTGTGGAAATGTAGCTTTAAGATCTTGTGCTGACAGCATAGAACTGGAATTTTTTGCAAACATTTTCTACTCTCTATAGTAGAATAATGTGAACAGAAATCTAGAAATCTGTTCTGGGAAGGGATTCACACCTATGCTGTAAAAGAACAAGACACATTAGTAGTTGTTTTGAATAACCTTTATTCCTTTGGGAAACACTTCCATCACAGCTTTCCTTTCCCATCTGGGATGAGGGCATCTCTGTTGTCATGGTGATCTCACTGGATATAAAAGTAGCACCTCTGTCCTGTCAATCAGTCTTCTAATCAGTAGACTTCTGCTTTTCTCCAATTAGAGATCCATATGAAGTCCCTACTCAATGTAGTACAAATATTATTATAGAATTTAAATTTGGAGGAACCATTTTTTTTAAAATGCTGTCTCACTGATATCTTTTAAATTTGGAATCATCCTCTGGGGTCACTACAGTATGCAAAGAATTGGATGTTAAAGACAAAAGAGAAATTTCAGTGTTTAATCAGCAATTGAGCTTTTCTCTACCCTAAGTCACGATTACCACATATGGGAAGGTTTGTTGTGAAACTTCCTTTGTTTAGAAAGCACTGTCATGAGCTTGCATAAATATTTTCAGTGGGGCTATAACAAAATATAATATAATCAAACACTAAATACAAATAAGCCGAACTAGCATGGAGACTTCATGTCTAATGTTCCTGAGGATACTGCTACCCTCAAATTTTTTTCAGCCCACACATACACTGTATTACATTTTCTGATTGGCATATGATGAACCCTGCCTTCATCTATGGAATGTATCCAACTTGATCAGAATGAATAATCTTTTTTTGTGTTTCTACAAATAATCCTGAGAATAGAACTACAGTATGCTCTTGAAATAACACGCCTGTCTACTGACTAAAAGAAATTAAGTCAAACTGCGCTACAGTGAAGTTAAAATTTTAAAATTTAAAATAGCTTAAAATTTTAAAGCAATACTATTTGAAATAGACAGAAAATGGAACAGCCCCAAAGTTCACCGTGTATGGGTAAGTAAATTTATAGCATTTCTAAAATATAAATACTACCACAAAAATGAAATTATGACAATTGCAGGAAATTTGACACAAATAAAAGTCATATTGCCCATGGAGATAAATGAAGACTTAGAAAGAAATAGGCCTTGTTTTCTATTATGTATAGAGTCAAATATATACATATATTTGTATGTGTGTTTAAAAAAATAGGGAGCAGCCTTGCCAGGCCACAAAGGAAGACAATACAGCAAGTCCTGATGAGATCTGATAAGTTAGGGTCAGATGGAAAGGGAGGAGGACCTCCCCCATCAGTGGACTTAGAAAGGGGCAGGGAGGAGTTGAGGGAGGGAGGGTAGGATTAGGAGGGAATGAGGAAGGGAGGAGGCTATAGCTGGGACATATAGTGAATAAACTGTAATTAATATAAAAATATAAAATTTTAATTAAAAATAGGCATTCTTCCCATAAAATTAGATCCTTACCTTGTAACTATGTCTGCCGAAGATTTTCTTTAATTTATTATAGTTCTCATTACAGGGAAATTTTATATTCCTTGATGTATTTGTTATTGCCTTTTACATTGGTATTTGTGAGAATTGGAAAGGGGCTGTGTCCTAGGGTTGATTCTTGAATTCAATATTAGTATTGTCTTAGTTAGGGTTTCTATTGCTTTGATGAAACAGCATGACCAAAAAGCAGTTTGGCTTGCACTTCCATAGTCGTCTTTCATTGAAGGAAGTCAGGACAAGAAATCAAACAGGGAAGGAACCTGGAGGCAGGAGCTGATGCAGAAGCCATGGAGAGGAGCTGCTTATCACCAGCCCAGAGTGGCCTCATCCATAATTGGCCTGCCTAGAGTTTGAACTTTCTGAGGCATTTCTTAATTAAGGCTCCCTCCTCCCCAATCATTCTTTCATTCTTGCTTGTGTCAGGTTGACAAAAAAAAAAAAAAACTATCCAGCAGAGGTACGTAGTCAGTATGATATAATCTCATTCAATAGCAAAAGAAAAAAAATTACCAGATGGAGTAAATAGCAACAAGGAAGAATAAACCACAGGAACGAAGATATGTGTGTATAAAAAAGTTCCATGAAAGTGATGGGATTCACATTTGCAAGTATCTGAACGATCAGTCAGCATGAAGAAGATATGTAGAACAAAATCATGTACTTTAGAAAAATGTAGAAGTAAAGAAAATGCCATTGTTAAATTGTAACTGTGAGGAAGTTTGGCTAAATGATCTGTCTCTATGATGTGGACTTAAGAGTCTCACACTTTGAGTTAAGGCACAAATGTCCTTATGATGTGTACATTAACTATGAGGAAAAACATTGGCCATGAGTAATCATTAATGCTCTGGATAAGGTTATTAGCTTTATTCCTGTGCCTTTGACCTTGAAGAAAATGGAATGGATTGAAGTGAGCTGGAGACAGTGAGCCTGGTACACAAGCAGCTGGGCTAGAGCTGGGCTAGGCAGGAGGCTTGGAGCCATGCCCTGAAGGTGAGAGGTGCTGAACCGTCTGAGGGAGGAGCATGGACAAAGGCCCCTACCACTGCTTTGCTTTGGGCTGTCCATATAGATGAAGTTTATGTGGTATGTGTATGTTTGTACATGTGTATGCATGTGCAATATATGTGTGTTTGTGGAGATTAGGATTTGTATTGCAAACTTTCAACTATTATAATTTTAAATCAGACTTTAAATAGCAATATAGTTTTCCATATAACAAAAAAATCAGCCATATTTTCCAATACTTTAGATAATTCAATATATTATATTCATGAAAAGGTATGCATGTGTATTTATGTATTCCAAAGGCAATGACTATTAGACCTGGGAAATGTAAATTTTCTTCTACCCCTTCCACCAATTCCAAAGGATTTTGGAGGCAGGTTCATATCTGGGTGTGATGTTTCTCACAAACACCAGCAATTTCAGCATGAATGCTCACAGATAGTAAAGAATTTGACATAGATAAAAAGCAGAGGAATCAAATTGAAATGCAGACATCTTCTGTTTTTTCTTAAGGGTATATACTTATTCAGGTATGACCCTTTAAGAAAAAAAAAAGAAAGATACTAAATACTTAAAGGGAATATTATAAAAATCATCAACAACAAAACAATATCTTACAATACTGGAAATAAAACAACATTAGAAAAGATTCATGGAAGAAATAAGAAGAAATAAAAGATGATTGATGGTAAGGGGAAAAGCCAATAACAAAAGATAAGATCCCCAATGCTCAGATGGTAAAAGAAGGTGGTAATAGAGAATGAGTATGTTTCACCTTGTGCTAAAATCAAAGAAGTTACTCAAATTTCTAAGTATCTTATTTTATTTCCACTTGAATTCTAGGTAGCAATATTTACTCTAGTAAACATTAACTTGAAATATTATCATGAAAGTGTTTTTTTTTAAATATCTCTATTGCCATGGTTAAAGTTTTGTTGCTGTGAAGAGATGCTGTGATCAAGGCTACCCTTACAAAGGAAAGCATTTGATTGGGGTTACAGTTTCAGAGTCCAGCCCATTATTGTGGTGGGAAACATGGAGGTGTGCAGGCAGCAGTCATGGTCCTAGAGGAGTCGAGTTCTTGTTCTTCAGACAACAGAAGGAGACTGTGTGCCACACTGGGTGTAGCTTGTGTATGTATGACCTCAAAACCTACCTCCACAGTGACACAGTCCCTCCGACAAGGTCACATTTCCTAGTCATGCCACTTCCTATGGTCAAGCATTCAAACACAGGAGTCTATGGGGTCCATTCCTATTCAAATCACCATATTCTGTGACCAAGTAAAAACTGAGTATCAGAGACTATAAGACATCATACCTTTAAGAACAGCCAGCAGGAACATAATTTACTCCAGTGACTAGTTCTTCCTGGGAAATTAGGCCAGGATGTAACCTGCGCAGGTTTTGAGAGTACTTTTATTGAGTCTTATATTTATTTTAGTCACCCAGGACCTTTCTGCTTTTTACTTTTTCTCAGGATCAATCCATTTACACAGCTGTTAGACAGTCATAATAAAAATGGCCTAGGCGTCTACATACATGGAATGGCAAATTCATGTTTTTATGGTCAGATCAATACAATGTCTATATATTCTATGGTGGTGTCTGGAACATTTAGCATGTTTCAAAACATTTTAAAACACTGACTAGGGAACATGTTCACAGATAACTGTACATGTCTTTATAGTCCGTTAGGATCGTGCTTCCCTGCAGTTTTTGTGTGCAGAACTATTCAATCTATTAAATCTTCCCTTTTGTTAACATTGAAGCCTTTCAGAATTCTGAAAACAGCTTAGACTATCCTTGAGTCATCCTTCCCATAATTCTTCCAGAAATTCCTCATTCCTTCCTAACATTTTAAATAGAGGACTCTGGAATAAGCAGCTACAATACTGTGTCTATGTTCCAGTGGTGCTGAGTCTAGGGAGCCTGAGATCTCTCTGATTGGGGCACTTTTCTTCTATTACTTCAGCTGGGAATCATAATAGCTTTTTGAGTGACGGTGTCACAGTGTTGCATCAGCATCTTTCAAAAGTGCTCAAGACATTTCTGAGTAGCATTTATGACATCCTTTGAGCCAGAATCAACTGTACTAATAGAAAATATGCTTTTATTAAATATATCTCTTTTTTCCATCTCTGAATGACATAATTGTCTCTTGAGAATTATAGTTCAATGTTTACTCCTTTTTATCCTTTATCAGAGTAAAAAATATTGGCAGAAATACTTATAATTGTAGGGGAAATCAATTTAATATCTCATAAGGTATTGCAAAATGATCAACACCATTAACTCTTTTTAATAACAAATTTCCTATTTTGCATGCAGACAAAAACAACACTCCAAGAGAACTCAGAACCCCCTAACTTTACTAGCCTCATTTTCTTTCTCTTTTAAATACAACCTATTTGAATTTTAAATAATTAATTATTTTATATTCTGAGTTTATAACTACATAATTTCTCCCATCCTTTCCCTTCCTCCAAATCCTCCCATATAACCCTCATTATTCTCTTTCAAATTTGTTACCTCTGTTTTATTAATTGCTGTTACATCCATATAAATATACACTCCTAAATGTATAAGTGCAACTTGATCATTCTCTATAATGTCAATTGTCTCTGTGTGTGTGTGTTTTTTTTTTTTTAAAGATGATCACTTGGAAAACCAACTGTGTGCTCTTCTCTGGGAAAGGATATTTCTCCTGTTCTCAGCATTTCTTAGTTGCCTGTAGTTCTTTGTGTAGGGTTGAGGCCTCATGGGGTTTCCCCAGTACATGTTAGAACTTCTCTGTTCAACAGATAGAGACTATTACTGAAAGCCACAACCAATCAAAATGCAGAGTTGTGGGTCAAGTTTTAACTTCTCTTTTCAACAGATAGAGACTATTACAGAAAGCCACAACCAATCAAAATGCAGAGTTTTGGGTCAAGTCTCAAGAGATCAACCTATAATTCAACTTCTCCACCTAATGGTCATCCATCACTGGGGAAGAGGTAGTGGAAAGAGTGTAAGAGCCATAGAATATCAAAGAATTTGCTGTGAGACTGTCTCCAGAGTCTCACCAAAATTACTGTTCAAACATGAGCTGAACATGGTTAGATGATTTTAAAGTATAATTCTTTCTTAGTCAAATTTAAGTATATTAGAAATTGCCATGATATAGATAGCTTCAAGAACAAAAAAATTATCTCTTACAGTCCTTAAGGCTGAGAAATTCCTGGTTTGGTTTCTGATCAGGACCACCTTTTTGCTGCATCCTAACATGACCTAGAATGAATAGGCTCTTTATACACTCTTATGGGGACATGATTCCATAAGACACTTTCCTAGGTTTTAGAAAATTAATGACAAACAACACAACTTCACCTGTTGTGTGACTTTTTCTGGGGAGATTTGGATATATCTTACCCACCTCGGATACCAATGGCAGATGGTGATGGCAGATCAAAACCACTACTCTTTTCCAATAGATCTTGATGAACCAATGAGCTTGAAGGGGCTACTTACACGAGCAAGGATGAGGCGTCACTTATGGGAGCCAAACTGAGTCAAGCACATCTGTATCACCACGTTACTCCCCAGATGTGGATGACTCCTGAAAACTGCAGCCCTGGAGCTCACTGTCTAAATATGAGCAGCTCCACTGAAGAGAGTATTGTTTCCTTGGCAATTGCTTACCTTTTGTGTAACCCTAGGAAGAGAATATCTCATGAGTCATGTGACTTTCTGAGCTTTCTTTTATGTTTTGTGAGCTTCCTGCACTTTGTAAGATATTTTTAGTGTATGGACTCTTAAGGAGACTTCCTTTAGCTCTTTTCTCTCAGCCTCCCCCAAAGGCAGAATGCTTCAGTTTATAGGAGTTAGTGTCATGACAGAATTATATTTTCTTATCACTCTTACATTCTACTGAGGAAGCAATGTGTAAGGGCCAACATGTGCTAAGCAAAGTAATGCTGGACATTCATGGGCTGTGATGAAGCAGTGAAAGGAGTTGTTAAATATGAACATGGAGGGTGGAAACTTAGAATGGTAAAAAGAAATGGAAGTCACATGCGTATCTGAGAGGAGAATATCCTGATCAGGGAGAACAGTTTTCTGAATCTGAGGTGGAATAACCGATGTCCTGCAAGAGTGGAGAAAGCATCCTGCCTAGAATAGAAGGAATTAAGCCAGGGGAGCAAGAGGTGTCCAGAAAGCCATAGGGACAGACTTGAGTAGATCCCAGGTGAGAATAAAAAGAATATGTTTTTTTTTAATTTCTGAGGAAATTAGAAAACCATTATAAATCTTAGCCAAGATCTGGCTTATGATTTAACTGACCCACTCTGACTGGGGTGTTGAAAGTACTTTGGAATGAGCAAGAAAGAAGAGAGGGTACAGCAGAGAGGCTATTGCCTGAGTTCAGGTGAGACATGAGAGCTTGCACTATTGGAATCACAAGATGGTGGTCTGATTCTTATTATTATTTGAAGACAGACCCCAGGTTTATCTGCTGTTTAGGCCACTGCATTCTAAACAGGCATATCTTTAATTCTAAGTATTTTTTCTAATAGTAGCTATAATTTAATAGTTTTAAACATCTGTACTGAATATGTTTTATATTCATATCTAAGGGCTCCTACAAAATTTCAGATGGGCCCATGCCATGAATGGGCTTGTGTACCTGCAAGCATTGCTGTGACATTTAAGGACTTAAATGATTGTTCAATATCCAAGAAAGAGCTGTTAATTCCATTTGCCAATTCATTCATTCAATTCAGGCTTAAGTCCATTCCTCTCTTCAGTGCCCATTTGGGGGCTGGACGAACACATTCATTTTTAATTCTGTCAAAGAAAGGATTCAAATTTGGTATGACTTAGGCAAAAGTAAGAAATGTGATATGGAATTAAAACATTTAAAAGGAAATTTTAGTAGATTTGCGTGGTCTCAGATCAAGGATGTGCCCATGAAAGCTGGAGGTGGCTGAATTATGTGTGAGTTCAAATTGACCAGTTAAGGAAGTGCTCTGTAAAGCATAGCAAGGACCACTATGGAATGGCTTGGTTATCTTCTAATATAGCAATGCCCTTCAAGTGAGGCAAAGGATTGTGTGAAAGCAAGAGTGTTGGTTAGGCACTGTCATTTATCTTTATTTGAGAGTTAGATGACAATGGGTAGAAAGAAAGAAATGCTTAAGGGCATCATGAAAGTAAAAGGAAAATCAGCTGCTACCTCAGTGATGAGGGAGACGATTCAGGCAGCAACCAGCTCTCAGGCCTGAACCATGCAGCAGTGCAGCTCTGTGATCAATGAAAGGAAGAAAAGCTGGATGTGGTGGCACACGCCCGTAATCCCAGCACTCAGGGAGGCAAAGGCAGGAGGTCCACTGTGAGCTCAAGGTCAGCTTGGGCTACAAAGCAAGTCCAGGAAAGCCAAGGCTACACAGAGAAACTATGTCTAGAAAACAAAAACAAAATAAAAGGAAGAAAAGGGGAACAAAACCCTCATTTTTAATTTTCATTTTGTCTTGATAAAAATTGCAGATATGGGACACCCATGCCAGGGTCACATTTCAATAAACACAAGTATTGGCCAAGCTGCCAAGTGTCTCTTGTGATTCCAAAATGCCAAGGCCATTGGGAGCTCCCTATGCTGTTGGCAGCAATAAAGGCATTGCAATATATTTTAACAACGTAAGCCTGCTCGTACGCTGCGACCTAGTTGTCTCACTCCTGAGAGTTTATCTAAAACAATATAACTCTATAGTTTTTATATGCCATCAAGAAGTCTCCACTGAAATTTTTTTTCTCATTCCGAAAAAGTGAAACACAGGAAGTGAGTCTTACAGTGGGAAATGACAGGCTAATGCAATTACAATGCGAACAATTAGTACTTATACAGTTAAAATATTCTATGAATTATGTTTTGACATAAGAAACCAATGTAATGCAGTTTTCAGAGGATATAAAAGAATACTAAGCATGTATAGACTGATAAGTCTATGCCAGTGCTATGGGAAAGATTAGGAGCATTTTGGGGAGCATGTAATAGGGGTTAAGATGGCATTGGATTTAGAGTTTGGTGTGGAAAACTACAAATTTCATGTATGACACTATAAAGATGCAAAAACTGAAAGCAAACAGGCGTTGAAAGGAATAAATGATGCACTACATTAATGTCAAAGTGCAAACAAAATGTCTGCTATGTGATCTGCCCTGTGGGATGGAGACCAGAACCCACGCAAACCCAATGGCTTAGCAAAAGAGAGGGAGCCCCACACCATCACCACAGGTGTCTCTCCAACCACCCACAAAGTACCACTGTGCTCCCAGCCTGACAAGTACTTTCTCCCAAAGTTACAGATTGTGGAAGTCATAAATTGTGTAGATTCCTTTTCTATCTTATTTATGATATCTTTTCATGCACATGTCTTTTAATTCTTTGTTTTGCGATCTGTGGTCTTCTATGTTGAATATCTTCTAACCCAAGGGAGCTAAGGTTATGAAGTGTATCCTGCATTAACACATTAGCATTATGGTGTCAAGCTTTACACAGTTCTGTAATCAGCTCGGAATCCCTTTTTGTTTATGATATGATGTGGCAGTCTGATTTCATATTTTTTTATATCTATATGCCTAATGATCCTAGTATTGCTTATGAAAAACAGTTTCTCTTCTTCATTTGTTCTCTTTTGTCACCTTAATCAAACATCTGTCACTCATCAATTCACATAAAACTTTAGAACTTTATATTCTAACAACTGTATCAAAATTACATTTTTCTCATTAATACATCTCTATGAATGGTAGAACAATTTCTTTCATTCTCTTATGTCAGAAGACCTTTACAAGTCTTGATACTTTAGTTTTTCATACAGATTCTTTGGTGAATGAACTTAACTCACCTAAGAAAAATGCATGTTGGGGTTTAGCTTGCATATCACTAACTCTAGGCATTAGGTTTGGTAGCTCAACATCATTAAAATACTCGAGTCTTAAAGTTCCTGATCATGTTGGATTTCTCCATTCATTTTGACCTTCTTTTTATATCTCTTATTAAGTTCTGTATTTTTTGTTCTTTAGAACATACATATCTAGTAGATTATACAGCATTACTTGTTATTTTTTGATAGCATTTCTTCCAAAACCTCATCATTTTCTGCTTGCTGTTTTCATGAACTACCCTCTTAATCTGTACTACAGTAGCAAATCAAATAGTGCCAGCTCTGCTCTTTACTAAAAAAAAAAATGATTTCCATAATGACAGTTCCTTTGAAAGTCTTATTTATCTTTTCCATTTCTATTTCTTCCTGTGAGACTAGAGAACCTATGTTACTGCAATGAAACTCTAATAAACTAATAAGAGATGATAGAGTGCCTCTATAGCAACAGAGTGCACTGTGGTCAGTGCATCATCGCAGACTAGTTGTGGCCACCTGTGGTCCAGACGAGTATGAAAGCAGGAAGATGGTCCTCACTGATGTTTTGGAGCCAAGTCAGAGGGCTATGAGTCAGCAATTGAGCTGGGAATTGTGTCCATGAAGTTAGTCGCAATGAGGACATTATCCATGCTCCAAAGAACAGACACATGTAATTTTTAACACTTTCAGAATGAGAGTAAGTAAACATCTAAAGTTTACCTCTGGTACAGAAAAATTAAGCAGAGAAAAAAAAAGCCAATATAGGGGTAACACAACAAGAAACCATATTTTCTGTACATGTTGTTTTGCATATATGGAATTAATCTCAGCAATTAAAAAGTAATTATGGCTATTATTTACAAATTTTTTGAAAGCATAGAGATATTCTGAATAATGGGAAAATGTCACATTGACCAGAATTAGCAAATATGGATTCCAAACCAGATGGCTCTGACTACCACAAGCTCTCTGAACCTTTATTTTTCTCATTGTCCCTTCTCAAAGGAAAATGTTATGAAAAATATGAAAAAGAGACCTCAGCCTGAAGGAAGAGGCCCACTAAAGAGACAGAAGGAAGCAGAGGATGTGAGAACAGGCCTACCGGACGTGGAAGCAAGAGCTGGGACACAGAAATCAGAAAAGGGGGACAAAGGTGGGCATCAGAAAGAGGGATTTCAGAGAAATTGCAAAATGATGTTAAAATGAAAATGTACCTGAAAAAGATCCCAGGAGTCCAGTTCCTATCTTGGGAAGAACTGTGAGGGTGTCTCAGGATCATAGTAGATAGGGCCATATCAGATTGCCCAGATGCCACCATTTTCATTCACAAAACCCATAGCTCCAGAAGGTTCACCCTTCAATCCCCTTACATACTAAACTAAGTATTTAGAGCTTTAAAATACATGTCTGTTATTAAACTTACTCTTATAGTCTTCTTCCATTTTGGAATGATATGTTATAATGCTTGTGATATACAGAAAACATGAAGACCTACTAACCCACAGTTGATTGATTTTCACAGTCTCTTGCATATAAAAACAGGACACAGGTAAATGTTGGCCTTTGCCTCACAAACTGTGCCACGATATTAGTGTGAACTCAGACTGTAGATTCTAACTGTGGGCACTAGCAGGCCAGCACTCTTCTGTGAAAGAGGGGGGTCAGGGATCTAGGAGTATATGAGCACAAGTGTTTGGCTCCGTGGACACCTTTCTAGTGAGGCCATAGTGGCCGCCACCTCTTACTCTGCCAGACACTGTTGTTATCATATGTGGCAGAGTTGAAAGGAACTGGGCTCCTGGGACTTACATGCTGGTAAGAAAGGATATTGTCCAGTAGTTCCAAAGAGGAACTTTGAATGTGATGATTTTAAATAATTCTTTCCACCCAACACCCTGCATATTTATTTAGCTGAGTCATCTCAATCACAATTGACCTGACTCCTACTCTTGGAACTCAAATTTGCAAGTGTCATTGTAACCGGCATCTTAGAAAATACAGTCAACAGCTTTTTATAGCTCATCCTGTGGGAGCCATGCTCCATACGCAGGGATGACAGGATGGAGACCGGCCTGCACTACCTGGGTTTCCATGCCAGCCACACGTGGAAAGTCAGCCACTCCTGGTACCGCCAACTAAGTTACACAGCAGAAGAGTTGCTGGGACTGTGGAAGATAAACATGTTTTATTTCAACTGGGTCTTAAGTACTTGAATGTCACAATATGTGCCTGACACTGGAGTGATGTTTCTTATCCCAACCTTCACAGGCTATGGTTTTTAAACAATGTTCACGTGGCTACAAGGCTATGTTTTGTATCAATTTATGGGGGTGTATTTTGCAAAGATTGTAGCGTCTATATCTTGCAAAGGGTAATATTTTTCCTAACCTGTTTTTATTTTATAATAATCATAAAAGAAAAAATATACTTATCTTTATAAAAAAATTGAGAAATGCCTCAGTTGGTAAACTGCTGGCCACATATTTAGGAGGAGCAGAATTTGATACCCAAAGCAAAAGGAAAAAGCTAGATGTGGTGGTGCCTTTGTATTTGTAACTCCAGCACAAGGAAGCTAGAGACACAGTGATGTCTAGGGTTTTTTCTGGTCAGTTAGCCTAGTTTAGCTGCTGAGTTCCAGGACAGTTGAGAGACCATGACTCAAAATGGTTTCTGAAGAATGACATATGACTTGACCTCTGGCTTCTATATGCACACATGTACATATATGTGCACCAGCCACATGCACAGAAATGTACATAGGAGAAAATAATCTGTTGTAGAAATGAGCATACATTAGGCATGTAAATCAAGCCACAGGACTCACACAAGCTAGGAAGATGCTCCTTCATTGAGCCATATCTGTCACCCCATGTGCTTTATAATTATAACCCTTTGTGTTTCCAAAATTTTCTATAACATATATACAATACTAAGAAAACATTAAAATGTTAAACATTTTCACAAGCTTTTCATTTCCCTGAATATATGCTAAGGGACAAACTCAAAGACCTATTTATATGGATATAAGCAATTTATTTCTAAAAATGAAAATGAAAAAATTTAAAATATTCCCAAATAGATGAATGATTAAATATATTGGGCATCTATTTATATGGAAAAGCATTTTATTTGTATCAAGACATGCATTTTCATAGAACAGTAACTGTCATAAAGAAGTTACTATGGTAATGTGCATTGAAGACCAAGAGGAAAAGCATCTTGCCTTCACTGTGACCATGGCATCTTACACTGCCTGTGTACACACAAGGCAAACACAAACCTGTTGAAAGGCTCCTTTGGACATCACAAAGGTTTTTTTCACACATTCAAATATTTCCAAATAACTTAAAAGAGATGATAATTATTTGTTTGGTTTAGGGACATTATAACCATGTCCTACTACTTTTGAAATTGGTTGCACAAATGCATTAGTTTCAATTTTCTTGTGCTAGAGATGGAATACAAGGCCCCATGTGTGCTAGGCCAGGACTCAATGACTGAGCAAACTCTCTATCCCTCAAAATATAGTTTTTTTAAATTATTACAATCTATTCACTTTGTATCACAGCTGTAGTCTCCTCCCTCGTCCCTAACCAATCCCAGCATTCTTCCCTATTCTCCTCCCTTGCCCCTCCCCCAATCCACTGAAAGGAGAAGTCTTCCTTCCCTTCCATCTGAACCTGGCCTATCAGGTCTCATCAAAACTGGCTGCATTGTCTTCCTCTGTGGCCTGGTAAGGCTCTCCCCTCAAGGGGAGGTTATCAAAGAGCCAGCCACTGAGTTCATGCCAGAGACAGCTCCTGTTCCCCTTAGTGGGGTACCCACTTGGACACTGAGCTGCCATGGGCTACATCTGTGCAGGGGTTCTAGGTTCTCTCCATGAATGGTCCTTGTTTGGAATATCACTCTCAGAAAAGACACCTGGGTCCAGATTTTTGGCACTGTTACTATTCTTGTGGAGCTCCAGTCCCTTCCAGGTCTTACATATCCCCCTTCTTTCATAAGATTCCCTACACTCTGCCCAAAATTTGGTTATGAGTCTCAGCATATGATTTGATACCCTGCTGGGCGGAGTCTTCCAGAGTCCCTCTCTGGTAGGCTGCTGTCCTGTTCCATTTCTCGCTCTGCTACTTCAAGTTCCAGCAATACCACTTTTAAGCATATATCCAAAATATGCTCCAGTATACAACAAGGACTTTTCTTCAACCATGTTCATAGCAGCTTTATTCATAATAATCAGAATCTGGAAACTATCCAGATGTCCCTCAACTGAGGAATGGATACAGAAATTGTGGTACATTTACACAATGGAATAATACTCAACACTTAAAAACAAGGAAATCATTAAATTTTCAGGCAAATGGTGGGAACTAGAAAAGATCATCCTGAGTGAGGTATCCCAGAAACAGAAAGACACACATGGCATATACTCACTTATGAGTAGATATATAATATAGGATAAATGTGGAAGATACAATGGAAGAAATCGATGCATCCGTCAAAGAAAATGTTAAATCTAAACATTTTCTGATACAAACCATGCAAGAAATCCAAGACAACATGAAAAGACAGAGCATAAGAGTAATAGGAATAGAGGAAAAAGAAGATCCCCATCTCCAAGGTCCAGAAAATATATTCAACAAAATTATAGAAGAAAATTTCTCCAACTTAAAGGTGATGCCTATAAGCATAGAAGAGGCCTACAAAACAACTAATAAATTAGAACACAAAAGAAAGTCCCCTCTCCACATAATAATAAACACAGTAAGTATACAGAACAAAGAAAAAATACTGAAAACTGCAAGGGAAAAAGGCCAAGTAACATATAATGGCAAACCCATCAGAATCACATCTGACTTCTCAACAGAGACTATGAAAACCAGAAGGGCCTGGACAGATGTTATGCAGACCTTCAGAGAACACAGATGTCAGCCTAGGCTATTATACACAGCAAAACTCTCAATCATCATAGATGGAGAAAACAAGATATTGAACAACAAACAAATTTAAACAACACCTACCCCAAATCCAGTATTACAGAAGATGTTAGAAGGAAAAATACAACTCAAGAAATCTAACTACATTCAGAAAAACACAGGAAATAAATAACCTCACTACAGCAAAATTAAAAGTAGCCAAGCACACAAACACAGTACCACAACCAACATCAAAATCAAAGGATTTAACAGCTACTGGTCATTTATCTCTCTCAACATCAATGGACTCAATTATCCAATAAAAAGACACAGACTAACAGAATGAATGTGTAAACAAGACTCAACAATCTGTTGCATACTAGAAACACAGCTAAATCACAAAGATAGACAATATCCGAAAGCAAACGGCTGAAACATGATTGTCCAAGCAAATGGACCCAAGAAACAAGCAAGAGTAGCCATTCTAATATCTAATAAAATAGAATTTCAAGCAAAAGTAATCAAAAGAGATGGGAAGGTCACTTTATACTCATCAAGGGAAAATTCCACCAAGAAGACATCACAATTCTGAACATCCATGCCTCAAATAGAAGGGCACCCACATTTGTAAAAGAATAAAACTTAACCCACTCATAAATCCCCACACATTAATAGTGGGAGACTTTAACACCCCACTCTCAACAAAGGTCAGGTCAACAAAACAGAAATTTAAACAAAGAAAAAATGACTCTAACAGAGGTCATGAATCAAATGGACCTAACAGACATCTAAAAACATTCCACCCAAACACAAAAGATTTTACTTTCTTCTCAGCAACTCATGGAACTTTCTTAAAAATAAACCATATAGTTTGTCACAAAGCAAGCCTCAACAGATACAAGAAGATTGAAATAATCCCTTGTGTTTTATCCAACCACTATGGACTAAAGCTGGACCTCAACAACAACAGAAATAGCAAAAAGTCTACACTCACATGCAACCTGAACAACTCACTATTCAATAACAGCTGGGTCAGGAAAGAAATAAATAAAGAAATTAAAGACTTCCTAGAATTCAATGAAAATGAAGATATAACATACACAAACTTATTGGACACAATGAAGGCAGTGCTAAGAGGAAAGTTCAAGTGCCTTCAAGAAGAAATTTGAAACATCTCATTCAAGCAACTTAATGGCTTACCTAAAAGCCCTAGAAAAAAAAGAAGCATACACACCAAAAAGGAGTAGACAGCTAGAAACAATCAAAATCAGGGCTGAAATCAATAAATTAGAAACAAATAAAACAATTCAAGGAATCAATGAAACCAAGAGCTGGTGATTTGAGAAAATCAACAAGATAGATAAACCCAAACTAACTAAAGGTTAGAGAGACACTATGTAAATCAACAAAATCAGAATAGACACTGAGGAAATCCAAACAATTGTTAGGTTTTACTTCAAAAGCCTACATACCATACAGTTTGAAAATCTAAATGAAATGGACAATTATCTTGATCGATTGCACTTACTGAAGCTGAATCAAGACCAGGTAAATAAATTAAAAAGTTCTATATTCCCTAAGGAAATAGAAGTAGTCATCAAAAGCTTCCCATTGAAAAACAACAACAACATCAACAACAACAAAAACCCAACCAAACAAACAACAACAACAAACTTAGGCCAGGATCAGATAGTTTCAGTGTAGAACTCTATCAGACCTTCAAAGAAAAGCTAACGCCAATACTCTTCACAGTTATTCCATGAAATAGAAGGAACATTACAAATTCATCCTTTGAAACCAGAGTCACCTTGATACCTAAACCTCACAAAGAACCAACAAAGAAAGAGAATTTCAGGCCGATCTCCCTTATGAACATAGATGCAAAAATTCTCAACAAAATACTTGCAAACTGAGTCAAAGAACACATCAAAGATATAATCCACCATGACCAAGCAGGCTTCATGCCATGAATGCATGGGTAGTTTAATATACAGAAATCCATCAATGTAATTCACCATATAAACAAACTGAAAGAAAAAAAAAAAACACATGATACTCCCTTTAGATGCTGAAAAAGCAATTGATAAAATCCAACATTCATTTATGTCTAAAGTCCTGGAGAGATAAGGGATCCAAGGAATTTTCAGCAAGTCTATAGCTAACATCAAACTAAATGGAGAGACACTTAAAGCAATCCCACTGAAATAAGGGACAAAGCAAGTCTTCCCACTGTCTCCATATCACTTCAACATAGTTCTTCAAGTCCTTGCTAGAGCAATAAAAAAATTAAAGGAGGTCAAGGGGATTCAATTCAGAAAGGACGAAGTCAAAGTATCACTATTTGCAGATGATGTCATAGTATACATAAGTGAGCCCAAAAATTCTACCAGGGAACTTCTACAGCTGATAAACTGCCTCAGCAAAGTGGCTGGATACAAAATTAACTCAAAAAATATTAGTAACGCTTCTGTATACAAATGCTGAAATCTATACTCCGGGGGAGGATATACAGGAAGGAGGACCCAGGTGGATATTATCAATGCTGGTTTGGATGAACAAATGGGATGGGCATTGAGTGGAGGAGAAAACAAGCAACAGGACAGGAGTATGCCAAGGAGGACCTCTGGGGGTGGGGGGGGGT
>CM053763.1:854553-870399 GCA_028658305.1 Pachyuromys duprasi
GCTGGATCCCAGTGGAGGACATTGCAGCCAGCCCTGAGGAGACAGGATGAGCTGGGGTTGGATGGAAGGGGAGGAGGTCCTCCCCTGTTGGTGGACTTGGAGTGGGCGGGGAGGAGATGAGGGAGGGTTGGGGAGGGTGGGAGGGAGTGGGCGGGCTGCGCATGGGATGCAAAGTACCTAACCTGTGATTGATAACAAACAAACAAACAAAAAGACAAATAGGCTGTGAAAGAAATTAGGAAAATAACACCCTTCATAATAGCCACTAATAACATAAAGAACCTTGGTGTAACTCTAACCAAGCAAGTCAAACACTTGTATGAAAAAAAAAAAAAAAAAAACCTTCCCATCTCTTAAGAAAGAAGTACAAGAAGATATCAGAAGATGAAAAGATCTCCCATGCTCATGGTTTGGCAGGATTAACATGATAAAAATGGCCATTTTATCAAAAGCAATCTACAGATTCAATGCATTTACCATCAAACTACCAACACAATTCTTTACAGACCTTGAAAAAACTTCTCAACATCATATGGAAAAACAAGAAACCCAGAATAGTTAAAACAATCCTCTACAATAAAAGATCTTCTGGAGGTATCTCCACCCCTGATCTCAAGAGGCACTATAGAGCAACACTAATAAAAATGACATGGTAATGGCATACAAACAGACTGGTAGATCAAATAGACTGGTGAATTGAATGGAAGACCCAGAAATTAACCCACATACTTATGGACCACTAATTTTTGACAAAGATGCCAAACCCATACAATGGAAAAAAAATAGCATCTTCAACAATTGGTACTGGTCTAACTGGATATCTACATGTAGAAAAATACAAATCGATCCATACTTATCACCCTGCACAAAACTAAAGTCCAAGTGGATCAAAGACCTCAATATAAAACAAAACACACTAAACCTGTTAGAAGAAAAAGTGGGGGAAAACCTTGAACTCATTGGCACAGGAGACAACTTCCTGAATGGAACACCAACAGCACAGGCTCTAAGATCAATAATCAATAAATAGGACCTCATGAAATTGAAAAGCTAATGTAAAGCAAAGGACACTGTTGTTAGAACAAAACGACAGCCTATAGACTGGGAAAGGATCTTCACCAACCCTATATCTGACAGAGGGCTAATATCCAGAATATATAAAGAACTCAAGAAGTTAAAAAGCAACAAATCAAGTAATCCAATTAAAAAATGGGGTATAGAGCTAAACAGAGAATTCTCAATAGAGGAATATCTAAGGGTAGAGAGATACTTAAAGAAATGCTCAAGGTCCTTAGTCATCATGGAAATGCAAATGAAAATGACCTTGAGATTTCACCTTACATCCATCAGAATGGCTAAGATAAAAAACCCCAGTGACTAGAACCCCTGCTCAGTTGTACCCCATGGCAGCTCAGTATCCAAGTAAGTTCCCTAGTAATGGGAAAAGAGGCTGTCCCTGACATGAACTCAGTAGCTGGTTCTTTGACCACCTCCCCCCTGAGAGGGGAGTAGACTTGCTAGGCCACAGTGGAGGACAATGCATACAGTTCTGATGAGACCTGATAAGCAAGGGTCAGATGGAAGAAGAGGAGGAGCTCTCCTATCAGTGGGCTTGGAGAGGGGTTTGGGAGGAGATGAGGGAGGGGGCTACAGCAGGGATACAAAGTGAACAAACTGTAGTTAATATAAAACAGAAAAAAAAAACTCAAGTGACAACACATACTGGAGAGGATGTGGAGAAAGGGGAAACCTTCTCTATTGCTGGTGGGAACATAAACTTATACAACCATTTTGGAAATCAATCTGGCACCTTTTCAGACAATTGGGAATATTGCTATTTCAAGATCCAGCTATACCACTCCTAGGCATATATCCAAAAGAAGCTCAGGTATACAACAAAAAAATTTTGCTCAACCATGTTCGTAGAAGCTTTATTTGTAATAGCCAGAAGCTGGAAACCACCCAGATGTCCCTTGACTGAGGAATGGATACAGAAATTGTGGTACATTTGCACAATGGAATAGTACTCAGCACTTAAAAACAGAAATCATGAAATTTGCAGGCAAATTGTGGGATCTAGAAAAGATCATCCTGAGTGAGGTGTCCCAGAAGCAGAAAAACACACATGGTATATAGTTACTAATAAGTGGATAGTAGACATATAATATAGGATAAAGATACTAAATTCTGTACACCTAAAGAAGCTAAGCAAGAAGGAAGACCCTAGGTAAGATGCCCAATCCTCATTCAGAAAGGCATAAGAAGAGGTTGAAAACAGGGAACAGGACATCAGCCTACCACAGATGACTTCTGAGAGATTACCCAGCAGAGTATGGAAGCAGATGATGAGACTCATTGCCAAACTTTGGGCAGAGTACAAGGAATCTTATGAAAAAAGGAGGAGGTAGAAAGACATGGAGGGGACAGGAGCTCCACAAGGAGAGCAACAGAACCAAACAAATGTGTGCCCAGGGGTCTTTTCTGAGACTGATACTCCAAACAAGGACCCATTCATGGAGATAACCTAGAACCCCTGCCCAGATGTAGCCCTTGGCAGCTCAGTGTTCAAGTGGGTTCCCTAGTAAAAGGGGCTGTCTCTTGTGTAAACTTAGTGGCTGGCTGTTTGATCACTTCCCCATGAGGGAGGGGCCAGCCTTACCAGGCCACAGAGGAAGAAAATGCAGACAGTCCTGATGAGACCTGATTTCTAGGGTCAGAGGGAAGGGGTGAAGGACCTCTTTTATCAGTGGACTGGTGGGTGAAGGGGTATCAGGGAGAGATGGTGGGATTTGGAGGGAATAAGAGAGGGGTCTACAGTTGGGATACAAAGTGAATAAATTTAATAAATAAAAAATTAAAAGTTTAGTGAATAGTAATGCGATATTTTTCCTGTGTTAGGAAAATCTTTGTTTCTTTTTATAAACATGAAGGAAAAGGTTAAAAAAAAAACACATTTTGGAAGCAAACGCTACACAGATTCTTTCTATTGAAGACTTATACTATAATTGGGCAAAAAATTGTTTGCAAAATTTGAACACCTGCCTTCATAAGAAAAATTATTATAATAATGCACAGCTCCTGGTTCATAGCAGCAATCAAACCTTCAAAGAATAAAATGTCACTAAAGGTAAGTTTCCTGGAGCCTCGGTCTCTTTCCATGACACCTAGCCCCTCTAGATATCAGATCACCAACAGATTGCTTGGACCAATTCTACAATAGCCTCAAATTAGTCATCATTAAAGAAATGCCATTTCAAAGACAATGGAGAGAAAAATCATAGAAAATAAGGTGTGTTGTTCTATTTTCCCATTTACCTTGTCATTCAGTCAATCAGGACACAGACATTAAGTCCTATTGTATGCCAAGCACAAAAATAGTATTTAGGGAGTTTCACATATTGGGTCTGAGTGAGATGCTGCTTTTAAAAAGGTCTGACTTGAAATGGTGCATTTTTATGAGGCTGGTTCAACCTCAAAATGCCTCATAACTTGCTGTTTTCCCTTTGAGGATCTGTGCTCTACTCTGTCTCACTCAGGTTCTTTGAGTTGAATGTGACAAGTTAGCATAACATTCTCTCTCTGCTCTGTCCAGCTCTAGAAGGAATTTTTATTACTATTTGGTGGAGAAGTTTAATAGAAAAATCTTAGTTTTTCCTACCTGCATAGCCCAGATTCTCCTCTGGCCCGACATGAGAAATTGACTTGTGGTGTACTTTTTATTCTTCTGATGGATGCATGGTCTTTGCAGGTGCCTGCACAGGCTTCCATGAACAGGCTTCCTTCCTCCTTCTCTACTCCTCTTTCACACTGTACTTTGTCCCTCCTTCCTCTTTCTCCCTTCCTCTTCCCATCTCATCTACTACCTTAAAAATTGCTTGAAAATTTCTTAGTAATGATGTAACTCTCTCTACTCGTAGATGAATTTTCCTGCAAGAATGCTATATTTCCCTGAAAAGTTGCTCAATGATCTCTTTTATAATGACATTCCATCTTTCACATGATAACACTTCAGTGTCTGGACATAAAGAATACCTTGAGATTTGTGGGATCTCTTGTTTTCTGCACATGCTGGTCTCTCCAATGTATCTCAGATGACGTTGGATTAAATGAAACAGTTAAAAAATAATGTGTTAGATTTCTGGCATTGTGACAAAACCTGAGATAGCCAACTTATAAAGAAGGAAAAGTTTGTTTGGGTTCATAGTTTATGACCAACTTTCAGGTCACTCTCAGATGGATTTATTTCTCAGTGCCTGTGAAGGCTAATGTGTCAGTGGGAGCCTGTGGCAAGGGATGTGCTTACCTCATGGCAAAAAACAAAGCAGAGAGAGGAAAGAGGAGCCAGTGTTTTCTGCAAGAAGATGCCCCCAATTTCTTTTCTTCTACTGAGCACAATTCTTAAAGAGTCTACCACTTCCCAATAGCTCACAGCCTGTCAAACATTCAACACCAGGGCCTTTGGGGGGCATTCTAGCATGCTCCACAGCAAACATGAAACACCGCTAAGAGAAGAAATTAATTATAGTAGTATAGTAGTAATAATAATTAATTATAAAATAAAAAGATATTTTGTTCTTGGATGCCAATATTTTCACAATATTTAACACATCTGAAGATCAAACACTGAGGAAAAAAAGACTCTGACTTTTATTCACAGCATGCTTTATTTATTTCTAAATTTGTTCCCAAGGAAGCTATGTATATGATAGTAACTTCTTTATAATTATTTGTTGTCAACTTAAAATTGTAATTCATTAAATATTTTCATTTATTCAGTATTCTGACTACATACTATATTTCACAAATTTAAACAATTTATATATATATATCTTTTTTATTTTATATAAATAACATGTTTTGTGGAGAATAAATATCTGTTTTAAAATAAATTTTGGAAAATGACTGGTAGGAAATCTTTGGAATAGAAATAGAAAAACTGAGTTAACTGAGTTGAAGTTCAACAATCCTATAGGAAAAAAATGAGGGCATACAGTAGATATGTTCACTCTGATACACAATGTACATATGAACAATAACTTATAATACCTACAATAAAATGTAGACATTAGAATATCTTTGTTAAACTTTTGGTAATTTGAAAGTTTCAATGAAGCTTAGAAACACAGTATCCATGTATAACCCTTTGATCCTTAAAAAAAATCTTACTAGTTGATTGTCTGGACCAGATAATGTCAGAGACAGCCCCTGTTTCCCACACTAGGGTACCCACTTGGACACTGAGCATCATGGGCTACATCTGTGCATGGTTTCTAGGTTATCTCCATAACGGTCCTTGGTTGGAGTATCAGTCTCAGAAAAGACCCCTGTGCTCAGATTTGGTTCTGTTTCTCTCCTTGTGGAGCCCTAGTCCCCTCCAGGTCTTTTTTTCTCCCCTTCTTTCATAAGATTCCTGTACTTCACCCAAAGTTTGGCTATGAGTCTCAGTATCTGCTTTGATATCCTGCAGAGTAGAGTCTTTCAGAGGCCTCTGCGGTAGGCTCCTGTCCTATTCCCTCTTTTCTCCATCTTCCAATGTCCATCCCATTTGCCTTTCTGAGTGAGGATTGACCATCTTACCCAGGGTCCTCCTTCTTGTTAGCTTCTTTAAGTGTACAGGTGTTAGCAGTTTTATCCTATATTACCTGCCTAATATCCACTTATAAGTGAGTATACACCATGTGTGTCTTTCTGCTGCTGGATACCTCACAATGGAATACTACTCAGTAATTAAAAACAAGGAAATCATGAAATTTGCAGGCAAATGGTGGGAACTAGGAAAGACTCTCAACTTCTAAAAAATTAATAATTAATCACACACTGCACTGTCTAGGTGCTCTGACTCACCTATGACACACTTAGTTCAACAGCACCCTGAAGCTTTAACCCCTAGAATGCACACTGTATTTAAATAGTGTCTTTACTCAGTGCCTCATTAAAATTTTTATTAGATTTATTTATTTTGAGTATATGTGCATGTGAATGGACACCTGCAGCCCAGGTATGAATGTCAGAGGACGACTTGCAGGAGTCAGTTTTCTCCTTACATCATATGGCTCCCAGGGGTGAAACTCAGATTGCCAGATTTAGCAGTAGATGTCATTACTTAGTGAGCTATCTCACCAGACCCTCAGTGGCTTTTAATGGCATACTATAAAGACACATCAATATTTTTGTTAATCTGTTTACATTTTCTTTCCCTAAATCCCTTGAATTTATGCAGGCATTCCTGTGTTTATTTTTAGGGTTACTACAACTTTCTGGGTCTGCTATCTCTGTTTCTCTAGGAAATAGAAGAGAAATATAACACTCCTCCCTCTCTGTCCATCAGAGAGTCCAGATGGTAGTGGCCAATGTTAAACCAGAAAAGATTAGAAATATCAAGAAGATTAAAATTATATATTTAGGCATATTCCTGGCTATAAGACTAGAAACAAAATTCGGTTATGCAGTATTCAAGTATCAATACTGTTTCAGCATGAATGACAAGATGACTATGCAAAGGGGCCAGTTGGACACTAGAGACATAGGGACCCTACACAGTGGAACACTACCCTGGAGTAGAAGAATGGCAGTGGTTGAGTCCTAAGTGTATACAGTGGTATATTCTAAGGTGCCAATTACCTGCAGAAGTGCACCACAGCAAGACAGGGTTCTTGCTTTCGGGGTTGAATGAGGTAGATATGAAAGAACAGGTGAAGATGTTAGGGACGGTTTCTGAAGTTAAGGTTTAAAGGAAGATTTAAAGAGAGAAGGGAACTCCTTTAAAGCAGCGTCCATGTATAACTGGAAGTCATCTGGGTTCCAGTGAAACTTTTATTTCTGAAAAAGGCTGCCAAACCCAAAAGTTGTCAGGGTTTGAGTCTTGTCAGTGAAATAAGCGATCTCAGGAGACTTCTGGAAAGACAGACACTTGCTAACTCCCTCTGGTTTCTCTCAAAGCTTTATGATGGAAGTCCTGCAAATGAAAGCATTCTCCCAGACTGTGTTTAGCCTCACTGCTGTTCTGTGTTGAGTGCTGTGTGTGTGGCATTTGACTGCCTCAAAGCAGCCATGCCACAGGGAACTGCTAAAGCCAGAAGGACTCCACTTGCCCTTTTAGTAAATGCCTCCCTGACCCTCTTTCCAGGCAGTGGAACTTGCTGTATGTGATAAATCCTTAGACTAGCACTACGCCAACCTTCCAAGTGACTGTCACTGTTAATGGTTCTTTGTCTCTCCAGAGGGGAGAACAGCTGTTTCCAGTCTTCTTCAGGGTGCCTCTGCTTTCCTGTTGCCAGAATGCATGCCTTCCAGTGTGCCCTTCTCATCTCCATTGCACTTTGGTCCCAGAAAAGAGAACAAACATGAGCAAAGCACACTGTATTCTCATCACTTCATTTCAGCACCAAAGCTTTCTCTTCAAAACAGCTTGTATTTCCTAACTGTAACTTTTGGCTTAGAAGAAGAAAGAAAGAGAGGACATGAATTTGAGAGGGGGGTGAGAATTAGGAGGGTAGATGTGCAAGTAGTTAGGTTGAGAAATTGGGGTTAAATATGATCAAAATACCTGTGTATATGTATGAAATTCTAAAAGAATTCACACACACACAGAGACAGAGAAGCACACACACACACACACACAGACAGAGAGAGAGAGAGAGAGAGAGAGAGAGAGAGAGAGAGAGAGAGAGAGAGAGAGAGAGAGAGAGAAAGAGAGAGAATATTTCATTCATTTCAATCATCTGATTAGTAAACCAACCACAGTTGTAGCCATTGGCTGCTCAGGAGCTGTTCCACAGTTCTTGGTCATCCTTGTCATGTGCTTTTACCTGAAGGTGTCCATCTTCTGACTACCACACCAGGTGTCAGTAATGTTCAAATTAGGAATGTTTCAGTGACAACCTAGCTAGAAAAAAACAAAATGTCCTTCCTTCCTCCCTCCTACTCTTTCTCTCTTCTTCTTTCTTTTCCTCCTCCCCACATATCTATAAACAGCTCTATGTAGTGCGAGTACTTCAATGCTTGTATTGCCTGTCTTGCTAAATATCTAAATACTGTACCTCTTGGACCCAGTGTTGTCTCTAGCTAAGACCTTTCTGGGAGCTGGAGTGGGTCTGGCAGCTGGATCTGAATGCCCCTCCACAAAAGCTCACTTTTATGTTTGCTCTCCAGCAAGATCATAACATCAGGATCTCTTTCAAAAGTCTTCAGTGCTTTCCATAACTTAACCTAGTACACCATTTCCTTGGTGTAACATTGTTGGTCTTCCATTTGAATTTGAAGCCATTCTGACTGTTACTGTTTCGTACTCTAGTTAGCTATGTTTCTTTCAATCTATGTTCTTTGAAGCTTTGCTTATATATATCTGTTGTCCAGAATGATGGTACAGTGTGCATGGGGGAGAGGGACTTTAACACATATGATTTTATATTTCATAGCAGATCAACATAGCTACCTACTTTACATGGCACTTTCCTGAAGCATGTTATCTATCCCACTGCTGAAGAAAAATCTTGTTACGCTGAGTTCACTTTGTCATTGTTTACCTGGTTTGTGATTATGACCATATTCTCCATAGATTAATTAAATATTTTCTTTTTAAAAATTATTTTAATTTTGTGTGTGTGTGTGCTCACATGCCATATGCAATTATCTGGAGAGAACAGAAAAGGGAGTGAAGGCTGAATCCCCTGGAGATGTGTTTGTGGTTTTGAACTGCTCTATGCGGGTGCTAGGAACCAAACCTTGGTCTTCTGGAAGAGCATCAAGTAATTTCAACTTCCGAGCCATCTCTCCAGCCCCATAAGATTTAAGGAAGGGCCTGCAGTGGAAAATCTTTTATTTAAATCTACTGTTTAAAGATCAAATTATGCAAAGAAGAAAGATTGTGTCTGTTTCAGTGTGAATTCACAGAGCTTCCCATGTGTGTTCTAGGAGACTAGATATTTGTCATTATCTATCATTCCGAATCACTTTACTATCAAGACATTAACATTCTTATGTTCATGTTTTCAAAGCAGCTTGAAGTTTATTGATTTTCTATATTGCTGGATGATTAATTTTATTCTAGGGAATCTAGTGAAAATTAATCTAAGATGTACAGCATAATGGCAGCAGCTGGGATCCATAATGCAATCTCCTTTTGTTTGGTAGTTATCTTTGTGGAATAACCACAAAAAAATTACTACCACCAAAAGCACCATGTAAAGACTCTGTAGCTCAACAGCCTTTGTAATTCTTTCAGTGGAAGTTGCTTCCTTCTCCAGATCTTTGTAAAGAGATTCCTAGTACCAGGACAGGAACCCTATTTCCTTCTAGGTTCCCAGCATCCAGGGAAATACTCCCCACAATGTAGAAACCCCATCGCAGTTTGTTAGCAGATTAATGGATGCAGTTAACCCCAGGGGCAGCTTGGCTTTTGTCCTGGTTAGTTTTTGTCCACTTTACACAAACTAGAATCATGTGAAAAGAGGAAACTATAACTGAGAAAATGCTCCCATGAAATTGGCCTGTAGATGAGTCTATAAGGGCATTTTCTTCATTATTGATTGATGTGGGCAGGCCCAGCCCAATGTGGGCAGTGCCATGCTAGACAGGTGGTCCTGCATTGTATAAGAAAGCAGGCTGAGCAAATCAGGAGTGGTGTGCACACTAGTAAGCAGCACTCCTCCACTGCTTCTGCTTCACTTTGTACCTCTTGGTTACAGACTTGAGTTCCTTCTCCAAATCTTTTGTTGATGAACTGTGATATGGAACTGCAAGCAAAATAAATTTTTACTCCCTGAATTGCTTTTGGTCATAGTATTTCATCACAGTGCTTGCAACCATATATAAAACAGTTTTGTTTCTTCCTAAAAGGCATACTTAGATGGTTTGGCCCCAAATAGGAAGAACATGAAAATCAGACAAAGTTATTTACTAAATTCATTCAAAAGCCTGTGTTCTATGACTCAGGCACAAATTGTCAATTTTCCCAAATCTATGTAGTTAATGTCTAATTATTGCTCATATTTGCATAATGTATCTTCCTATACTACAAATGGTAAAAAAGTATGTGAGCATGTTAAAGCTAAACAGAGAAAGCTAGCTTTGTTAATCATTCCAATGTGACAATTAAAGCAGAAAATCATCTCTAATTTCTTGGGTAGTAAAAGTGACCAATCACAAAGTCTGAAAGAAAACTTGAAAACTATTAGCTTGATGTAGAACACCTACAACATGACTCAAGCTCTGGCTTCAGTGTATAAAACTCTGATCAAACAAAATCAATGAAACAATAAAACAGGAGAGTTCATTTCAGTGGTTTCTGAAACGAAATGCCAGACAACAATAGTGATGGTTTGTGTATGTGCCATGGGAATGTGTTACAAAAAACATTTGAAAAGGCAGAATGTGACAACATGGGGAAGAAAAGGATTTGCATCTTGTTTTAATCCACCCTCTTTTTCTTGAGATGACCAGAAAGAGGAAGGGAGGGATGGGACAGGACAGAGAGGGAGAAAGCAAAGGGAGGTAAAGAGGGAGAGAGAGAGAAGGAAATAAAAGGGAGGGAGAAAGGAGAGAGAAGGAAATAAAAGAGAGGGAGAAAGGAGAGAGAGAGAGAGAGAGAGAGAGAGAGAGAGAGAGAGAGAGAGAGAGAGAGAGAACGACCTAATAAAAATCCCCTGTAAGCTTGCCAATCAGACCTCTTTCGTGATCGTAGTTCCTAACAGAAAGATAATGAGTCTACTGTGTGTAGACCTTTCTGACTGGGCTACATCTAGTCAGTCTAGGTTGCTTCTAGCAGGCAAATAAGAAATTAATTGGTTTGTAGGATATGGCCCATTAGAAAGTGGTAGGCCAGCTATATAATTACCAAGGAATCAAAGAGAGTTATTTCACACCAAAATAGCTCCCCTGTGGAAGTAATATCCTGCATCCATCACTTCTAGACTTCAAACAGTACATCTGGATCAGCCCACATCTTTGTGTTACAAAGGCAGACTTGAGGTGCTGTGTAATGAATACAGATGTCTCTCTAACTCAACTTTATCATTATTGGCATCTTTCCAGTCATTAGTGAGGTTTCATACTTGGTAAGATCTCTGATTCTTGGGAGCCTTATTTTTCAGTCTGGTTCTCTGTATTTAATCTTTGGTCTAAAAAATAATTTCAAATGTCTAAGATATTTTTATAGAAAACAGATGGATTTGGCTAAAATTAAAATAAGGAATATTTTATGTATAGGGGTGTCTCACCCTCATGTATACTATATGCATGGAATATCAGCAGAGGCCAAAAGAAGATATCAGATCCCCTGGAACTGGAGATCCATGGGTTAGCTTCCATGTGGGTGTTGGGATCCAAACCTGGGTCCTCTCAAAACTAGCAAGTATTAAGTACAAAGTACTAAGACATACTTCCAGTCTGATGTAGAAAGTTAATTTAATATTTCATTCACAATAGTAGTCTGTGATTATTATAAAAAGAATACCTTTGTTTTATTTAAAATGCCTAAATTTTCATAGCAAAGCTGTACTTAAAGGAACTGTCTTGTGGCACTCAGGATCCTTTGAGGAGCCTAGACAAGCAGGCTGCAGGACTGGGGAGATTTAAAATGGATTACTATATAATTTCTTGTACAAAAGTAATCTTATGTCAATTAGGGACAACCAAGATGTAATCTTGGAGCCCAGTTACAATCTTCTGAGGCAAAGGTTTGCGTTTAGGAGAGCAAACTGTCATTAGGAACAGCAAGGGACTGTAAAAGTAAAAAGAAAGTAGCAATAACTTAATTTCTTCATAGCTTCATGAATATTTTAATATATGAGAAGTATGCATGAGGCAATACAGAACAGTTTATACCTTTGAAGAGTTGAGTTCTTTGGAAACCTAGAGTATTTTGGGGAGAAGAAACCTCAGGATAAAAATAACCCTGCCTTTCACAGCAAACGAGGGCACATGCCTGTGGCCGTGAGGATAAAACTCAGCCATGTACTTTTGACTAGTATGTGCAGGGGTCTCAGCTGGATCCCCAGGACTGCCAAACAAGTTCAAAACCTGTGCAAGTAAATTATTAAATTAATATGTGAAATCCAATTGTAGGGATCCCTATGGTACCTCTTGTACGAATGCAGGAACACAAGCTTAGATCAGGTCAAGAGATAGATGCTAAGGGCTAGCTCTCCAGAGAACTGAGGGGTGGGTCTTGTGGACTTTTCTGAACACACGGAATAGAGGGATGTTAGTGATTACCTTGCAAGAGGTACATTTTCAGTGAGAGGAATAAAATAGTTATTAGATGCCATCATTTTCTAGGAAAGAAGCTTTCAGCAGATGTTTGCAGATTTACGTCTCCTCATCACATCTGTATTTTAACACTTGCACTAGCTAGCATTGTTGTCAGATTGTCAGCTCATACAGTAGGAGGGTCACAAAGCCTATGTAGAAGAATTACCTTCTTGTGTGTGTTTAATTACTTTTTCAATTGACTTTGTCAAATTCTAAGAGACTGTAAAATAAAATATGCATATATGAATTTTCTGTTTTTTTAATATAATATTTTGCTTCCTTAATTATTTTACACTAATATGTTACAGATTCATTTCATAAAGGGATTTTCTTTAATTTTAATAGATTTTTTAAAAAAATATATTTTATTATGGTTTTCCCTTCCCCAACTTCTCCCAAATCCCTTTCTTTCCCTTACTCAGTAAGTACAATATATACAGGAATCTAAAATAATGAACAATAATAATAATATAAAATAAAACAAACAGGCCTTCCTATAAAGTGCTAAGTATGTACTACAAGACCAGGTAGCCAAAAGAAGAAGAAGAAGAAGAAGAAGAAGAAGAAGAAGAAGAAGAAGAAGAAGAAGAAGAATTACAATTACCACTTTATAATAAGCTGGACTTTGATTCTTCAAAAGTATTTATGTGCTTAAACTTAGCCCTTGGTCAATCATCTGCAATTGTTACAATCCCGGTTTAGCATTTTCTTCCTGAAGCACTAAGAGAACAACTGTAAGACACATCTACAAGCTCAAAACCCAATCAAAGCAAAGCGTATATAATACAAAGTTTAATACATTACAGGGAGAGCAAAGGGAGGCATTACTGCAGGATGCTAATGCTGGTTGGCTTTCCATTCTGTAGAATGAAGGAATGTAACAACTCATGTAGAGATCAAACATGCAAATCTGTAAATGAGCTCTGGTGGGCAGACCAACATCACACACGTTTGGAGAGAGTAAGATGAGCTTCTAAGGAGGCTCCTCCTTTGCCAGAACTTACCCACCTGGTAGCAGGCTGAAACATTCTCTCTTGGGAACAGTTTCGCTGATTACTTTAAAGAACTATCTTATTCCCAAATAATCACTCTCTAAACAAGGCCAAATAGGGAGAAAAGAAGAAAATAGAGAAATGGAGCAACATTTTAAGAAAAGTCATGTAAGCAAGACCACGTGGTGTACAAAGAGCTGCTTAGACAGGGGACTGGTGATCAGCTGCACCATTGCTAGTTTCTTACTTAAAAATTATCTGCCAGTTTTCAGGGGATGGGGGTATAGCCTTGAACATCTCCTTCCTTTCACACTTTCAAAGAAATGAGGTGGCATCATTCTGCCAGTCTCAACCAAAGGTTTAACAACCATTTGTGCCACAACTATCTAGCCACTTAGATAATCACCTTTCTTCATGTCTAACATAGAATGTCACATGCATCTTGTATGCTGGCTAATTCTAACAGACCCACTAAAGTGTTAACAACCAAGATAGCCAAAATCCACTCTGCATTTCATTTGCTTTCTTGGGTGGAGGTGGATATTCTGTTAGAGGACTTGCCTGGAGAACCAGTTGGGAAGAAGCAGATTGAGAACCAGGCTGTGCTGCTGAAGCAGGGTTCCTTAGGGGAGAAGCAATGCCTAGGAGTATATGGCTCAAACGTCACAAGGATGAGCTAACACATGACCATCTTCAAAGGCTGAGAGATCCTGTTCTCATTTCCTTCCTCTTCTCAGAATGGCTCTAACAACACTTTGCTGGATAGAGAAGGTACCGAGAGCATATGATTTTGCAAGGTAATGAGAATGAGGAGGTGAGGCAGAGGGAGAGGGATTTGAACACAGATACAGAGATTAAGGTGACATGCTGTCAAGGGTCTGAACGCTAGCCCCACCAACAACACTCTTTCTCAGGGGAGATTCATGACTTATTTAAACTTCAGTTTGATTATTAGTAAAATGAGGGAGAAACCTGTAATAAATTGCTTTAAAATAGAATGAAATCAAAAGAAACAAACATCTGCTCGTTGTAGCTTTTAGAATTTGATTGATAGCTGATAGACTTGGATAAATTACTGCTTTCCTTTAGAGTTGTGGCATGGCTTGTCCATCCATATGTCTGCACATGTATACATAGTACCTTGTAAATAATTTAGAAGATAGGAGGAGAATATTATTGAATATGCACAATAACTCTACAGACTGAAACAGAAAATATGATAAAATAAAATCCATGTGTATGCGTGCTTTGCTTATCTAGAAAGTTAGGTCTCTTAAAAATTAGTATGGGTTGAAATTTGCAAATTCAAGTTACTTTTGGTAATATAAGATTATATTTCAAACCACAAAGAAAATATTTTCATTGATTTATTTTTGTATAAATGTCCACAGTATTGGGGAAAAGAAATTGTAGTGAAATCTCATAAAATGTAAAATATTTATAAGCTTAAAAATAAAATTTTACTGCTTAGCTCTGTACACCATTAATTGGATTATTTGATTTGTTGTTGTCTAATTTCTTGAGTTCTTTATATATTCTGGATATTAGCCCTCTATTGGATGTAGGGTTGGTGAAGATCTTTACCAAGTCTGTAGGCTGTCATTTTGTTCTGTTGATAGTGTCCTTTGCTTCAAAAAAGCTTTTCAGTTTCATGAAGTCCCATTTATTAATTGTAGATCATAGAGCCTGAGCTTTTGGTGTTCTGTTCAGGAAACTGTCTCCTCTGCTTATGAGTTCAAGGTTCTTCCCCACTTTTTCTTCTAACAGATTTAGTGTGTCTGCTTTTATGTTGAGATTTTTGATCTACTTGGACTTTAAGTTTGTGCAGGGTGATAGATATGGGGATAGATATGGGTCCATTTGCATTTTTCTACCTCTGGACATCTAGTTAGACCTGCATCATTTGTGGAAGATACTATCTTTTGTCCATTGTATGGTTTTGTCATTTTTATAAGAAACCATGTGTCACATCCACACATGGTCCTTGATTGTAGAAACCGTCTCATACAAGACCCCTGTGCCCTGCTCAGTTTGGTCTTTGTGGAGCTCTTGTTCTCCCTAAGTCTCAACAACCTCCCCCAGATCTATCATTACTTCTCGCCCTCTGTCAGAGGCTTGATCTCGAGTCTTAATATCTGCTCTGATATATCGCTACATTGACCCCCCCCCCAGAGGTCCTCTTTGGCATGCTCCTGTTCTGTTGCTTGTTTCCTCCTCCACTCAATGTCCATCCCATTTGTTCATTCAAACAAGCATTGATCATACCAATAGGTCCTCCTTCTTGTATATCCTCTCTAGGTGTGTAGATTTCAGCTTGAACTTCCTATCCTATAGGTTAGTATATAAGTGAGTATATACCATATGTTTCTTTCTGCTTTTGGGATACCTCACTCAGTATGATAGCTAGGTGTAGGACTGAAGACCCTATTCAGGGAAACAGGGACTGTTTCAGTCATGATCTTGATGGTTGACTCTTTGACCCTCCCCCATACAAGCCGGGGAGTGACAGACTGGCTAGATCCCAGGGGAGGACATTGCAGCCAGCCCTGAGGAGTCAGGATAAGCTGGGGTTGGATGGAAGGGAAGGAGGTCCTCCCCTGTTGGT